>PKRV01000767.1:0-27841 GCA_003709505.1 Hyphantria cunea
TTTTTTTTTGACTAATCAAATTTTTTTTTGACTAATCAATTTTTTTTTGACTAATCAAAATTTAAAATAGCCTGTATTCGATCATCAGTCAAAAATTATTTTTGTGTTTAGAAATATTAAAAAATGTCTAAGCTAACTTATGTCCTTTAAGCTATTCATCTTTACTTTTCACTATTTATTTTAACATACTACTATAATATCTTCAGAGGGAATCATCTTTTTTGACTAATTAGTTGTTCAAAATATTTTTGACTGATCAAAAGTTTTGTCTGCAACAACATTAATCAAACAATTATATTACCCAGATACAATGTATTACAAGAACAAGAATTTGACCAACTTTAAAGAAGGAGGAGAATCACAGACATGATGTCTATGTATATTTTGTCTTCTTAAACTGAAAATTGATTTGATGCAGCCATGCGATTTTGAACTCTATTTAATATTGAATAGTTTATTTAATGAATATGTGGTGCTTATGCTATTACAAGTGTGATAATTTTGATAATTATTTTTAAGTATGAAAAGGTTTACATTTAAAAATGGTAACACCAATAAGTGTTTTTTGACTTTTACTAAGACAACTAAAAAAAAAAATTAGTTTTAAGCAAACTAAAATATGATAAAATCAAACGTGTAATTAGTAGTATATCAATAAACTCATTTTCATTGCGATTTTTATACTAAATTAGCTGGCTATATATTGAAGTTCGAATGTAAAACTTCCTAGCCGTTTATGAGGTAAACATGTACAATTACACTTAATAACCAAGTCATTATTAAAAATCAAAGTGGCTTTTTAGTTTACGTATAGCGTAATACAATTATAAAACCCTCCTGTTTGAAGTTGGAAATATTGACATATGTCAAAATTATTCTGTCGGGTTTGTATCATACAAAATAATATAACCATTTAAATGTCACTCAATCATAAGGGTTATAGACTACAGGCTGGTGTCGTAAATAGGTGGGTCATGAGCACCACCAGGATACCTTTTTCGAAAGATACAGGGGCAACAATTACTTTTAGCACCACCATTCTGACACTTGTCCGAGTACAGGTGAAGGGTAGGAGGTAGCAACCCTCTGTTTTTCTGCCTTGTCACATGATTTTTGTATGGCGTTGCGACATAATGGATTAGTAGAGGTATGGAACCGATGCCATACAAAATCAAATTAACCAAAAGAATCGCCGGGTAATGAAATTAAATCTAATTTCGTGGCGCAATATGTTTGTACATCGGTTATAACATGACCCATCAATTTTTGACAAGTGCCTGTAGTCAGTTTGTACCACAATGGTACTTAAAATATCGTTAAGATACTTTATTTATTAAATTGTAATAAATTTATCTTTTTGACATATGTATTGTATCCTGACCTTCTTTGAGTAGTTGATTAATGTTTAGATTTAAGGTGTTCGTGTAAATTTTAGACAAAAGAAAATATATTTTGAAATACTCGAGGATCTTACTGTAAAAGGCTCGAAAGACCAATGTATAAACTCAAATTAAGCAACGAAATTGGTGATATTAAATTTTCAACCTTATCTGTTACAAATACACCTGAAAATCGATTGCATTTTGATACCATAAGGTTACCAAGTTTAATATTAATTGTTCGAAGGGATTAGAACAAAAATAAAGTTAAATTTTCAGTATCTATAAGAAAAGGCCACGCCCACTCCGCGTTTAATCATGCTACTAGAATTATACATTGATTGATTCTGAACTGAAATTTCATATTAACTCGTTAATTAAAAAAAACTCCGAAAAAAAAATCAGAAAGTACAGAAATTAAACCTTGACTGTGATCTGAATTGCACCTAATTGTCTCTGAACTAAGATTGATATTCGTTGAAATACTTTTTCGGAATATTATATATATATATAGGATATATACGGGAGTGCTAAAATATATAGGGTGTATAGTATTACTCGAATATATTTGTAAATTGTCTAAATTTTGAAATATTAAGTCTTTCAAGTACTGCATTAGTATGATAAGTACAGTTACCTTTAATGAGATATCTTTGTATGTAAGCAGTACGCATAGATATATATAAAAATGAGAATTGTCTGGATGTTTTGATGATATCATTTGTAAGATTAGACATCTAATGATAATTTATTAATAAATGTCTATTTAATTAAAAAAAATGTATTGTTGTTTTACCTGCCTGACTGGTCAGGCTGGTCAAAAAATTATTGCATTATTACTTGTGTTCTTTAGGCGTTTGCACTCTTTGTGGGGGGTGGGGGTATTTCGTTCAGTAGTGGATGACAGCAGGCTCAAGAGTTAGGCTGGCTCACGGAATTTGACCATGAGATCTGAATCAATGAATGACTGGGCTAACATTAGCTGCTTTACAGTTACAGAAGTGTTTGTCAAGGTACCCAGCATATACAGTCAAACCTGGATAAGCGAGAGTTCACGGAAGCACAATCTCTCGCTTATAGAGGTTTCTCACTAACCCGAGTTTCTCGCTAATGCAGGTACATGGGTAGCGTTTCTCTCTTATAGGGGTACAAAAACAAGTCACAGCAAGTACGAAGTAAATATGTAATAGGATAAAATTATGTGCATGATATGCACAACATATATTATGTACATAGGTATACATAGGTACAAAATTGACGAGAATACAAAAACAATGGTAGGAAGTTCCACGAAAGTTAAGAATGAGTCATAAAATAGCACATGTTAAATTTGTAAATAAAGCTCGACTGTCGCTTATAGAGGTATAGATAAGTAGCAGTCTCACTTACGGAGGTTTATGAGGGAAAAACGACTCTCTCTTACAAAGGTTTCGGTTTCTCGCTTATAGAGGTTTCGGGAGCTTAAAATGACGAGTCCTAGCTATTACTCTCACTTATAGAGTTTTCTCACTTATCCAGGTTTGACTGTACTCAATCTCAAGGGGCAAGTTAAGATTGGCAAACTATATTTTAAAAAGCTTCAACCATCAAGCAATTCTTGTTTATATAATCTGAAACTCGGAAACGGCTCCAACAACTTGCATGAAATTTAGTATGCTTGGCATTTCAGGTGTGTCAAGTCAATCCAGCAAGGATTTGATCAGAAGTAGCTCAGTTATAGTTTAGAAAATTTACCAAAAAATACCGAGCAAAGCTAAAGCTCGGTAATCCAGGTACTATAAATTTCTTATTTCTAAATCTGAAAATGATGATCATTCAACTTTTCATCCCCCATGTTACCCCCTCAGGTATGAAATTTCCTAAAATCCTTTCTTTTGAGCTCACTACATGGAATGCTTCGGTTGCCAAAGTTTTAAAGTTTAAGCTCTGTGTTGATGAAATAGGGTAATACCCACCTATCCTATCAGAAGCAGGCCAGAAGTGTTGGCATCCTTTTCTATATAAAATAGGGACGCGAGGGTTCCTACACAGGGGGCTACCTACAAACAGTGGGTGGCCCAAGGTACATCAGGGTTCCAGGGTTTTCTTTCCCAGGGAAAGGGTCTTCCAGGGTGCAACTGGTTCCCCGACTCCTAGTACGCGCAAGTGCGTGCAGTTTTCATCGGTTCGAGTCCGACATGCCACAGGAGGTGGTATCCGAGGGGATTTTGGTATGGAAAAAAAAAGTGTGAGTAATACCATATTTATGTTTACTGAACGTATTTATAACAAATTATTTACATGTTAGCTTATCCAACTAGACTATAAAAACAATTCATACTAATATTGTAAATTTGGAAGTAACTATCTATAATGCCTTTACGGCTAAACCGTTGCACCAACTGATTTAAAAGAAACGACATACTTTGAATGGTCATTGAGACAATAATCTGCTTCTCTTCAACATCTATTACTAAACATCTGATTATTGTAGTGATTACAGTTTGATGACTGATTGCAAATTAAAACACCAAACATTGCACATCTGTCTAGTATTCCATAAACATATTATGCATTTATTTTCACATCTGTCTAGTATTCCATAAACATATTATGCATTTATTTTCACATCTGTCTAGTATTCCATAAACATATTATGCATTTATTTTCATATTCAGCCTTATCAGAACACCCTTAGGGGTTATCACTCTGACCTGAGAAGGTAATGCTATAGCCCAATGTAGAACATAAATGTCCGTAGAAAACACTGGCTAGGCAGGTTGGTATACTGTAAGTTTCAAATATTCCTCTGAGCTGTTGTTATATAGTCTTCTCTCTCATGATCCCATGTCTCATAAGAGCCGACCTCTTATGAAAAAAGGGATGAATAGTGGCGGTGATGTGTGCATGTTTCACGCAAGAACATAATCTCCATCCATTTTTTCAAACTTCTCGACCATATCTTCTGGAACTTCAACCGTTGAGAAGTCTTCAGTTCCCACCTCTTCTTCCTTCTGTATCAAAATATCAACGACATTTTCGCAGCAGAGTCGAATCTTTGAGTCCTTCTCCCATTTGTGGTATTCTCTTAAAACATAGTAGACTCCGTTATCTCTTAGATATTCTCGTCCTTTTCTCTTCACACATAATTTATTTAATGTTTCTAGTAACATTCTACGGATGTCTGGATCATCGTCCCGGACTTTTTCCTTTGGTAAGAACTGTAATGTCAACGGAAGCAAGTCCATTTCCTCATCCTGGTATTCTTCATTCCCCATCAGTGGTAACAACAAATACGACAGTAGATCTACGTCATTACTCATCAAGAAGTCGTGGAATTCAGGGTCAAAGGATAGGTTTCTTACCGTCCCCACTGCACCCCCTCTACGGACATTTGAAGGCATAAAATTACAAAACGGCAGAAGTTTTAACAATGGAATGTGCGGGTTTTCTTCAGTTAGCCATTTCCTTACACTATGGAAACAAGACAGATTAGACATAAGAGGTCCTATAAAATTAAGGTTAGAACCTTTTTTGTTATATTCTAAATTCACGAAAGCGTATAAAAGATCGTTCAAATGAGGTTGGAATATTTCTATAAGTTTCTCTGCCTCTGTTTCTACACGAGTTATATTTGACAGAATCATACACGCTGCATCCGCATCTCGTTTTTGTGGATCCAATACATAACCTATAAGCAATTTGACAATGTTTTTGCCGTCATCTGTCTTGTATTTTAATAATTTTGTTACACCATTAGTAGTTGCAGTAATATTTACTAGTATTAAAAGAGCCTCTTTCGCTATTTCTGTAACTTTGTCAAAAGTAAGATTAATAATGCCTTGTATAAGTTTTTCCTTTGATAACATCGCGTTAATGTACTCTTCACACGAGCATAATCCAGTCAAATAATTTACACTTAAGAGTCTTAGGTCATTCCGATCATGGATTTGCATGAAATTTGTAAGTTCCTCCAGTTTGTCTAAATCAACTTTATATTTATTGCCAGACATTTTGGTAATTTGTAAACTCCGTACCGTAACTACAATCACAGACTATCGTCAACTAATGAAACCGTGCGCGGCTCGCGCAACATTGACAATCGCACGACTAAATAAAGAGATTTTTGACAATAGTTTGTGTTGTTCGGTTGTTCCAGGGATGCCATGCAAATCTCTTAAGTTTTTTTGGAAAAATATTAAAAATTATTTGTTTAAAATAAAAATCTCATGTAATACAGGGTTTTGGAATAAAATGCATACATATACCTACATACTTTGTCTAATACATACATTGAATATATTTAAAACTTTATGGGACTAAAATCGATAATTTAAATATGTTTAAATTATAAGATATTAGAAATAAAAAAAGAAAAGTGTTGATACTATTTGAGCAAAATTATTCTAAAACAAAACAGATTCATAAACCTCATCAGAAGTTCAATTTTCATAATAAATATTAGTTCAAAATATAGTTAAGATGTTCTTTTGATCTCACAAATGTTAAATTCATTTTGTTGTGAAGTATAAGTCAGTGTCTCTGAATTCTGAACAAATTTTTGGTATTGACCTCTATGCGTAGTCTTTTTTTATTTTACACTTTCATGTTTAATCTATTCGTTTAGGTTAAAATAAATGAAAATATTATATTATAGTGGCAGGCTCCAGTCTTAGAAAGTAGACAGATATCCGTCATATTTCCTCGGTAGATTCTGAATTATATTTGAATCGTCTATATTTGTAGGAGGAGTTTGTTTTCATTGTACAGTTGGCAACCCTAAGTACTAAATTTAATTAAAATATTTTCGACAAAAGTTTGTTTTAATTGCATTTAATAATGACATATATAGACTAAAACATTTGTTTATTTATTGTTGAATTTCGAATACTGCCATCTAGCGAATAAAAGCTACTCCACATAGCAGTATAAAGAACGTGAAGTAATACTCGCCCAGGACAAGAGATGTCATCGTTGATTCATGTTACTGTGCGATTTATAAAACATGTTCTTCTGCCTTACTTAATTTATAATTGTTCAATAAATGACCCTAAAAATGCTCGTGGCGTATTTAATCATATTTATATACTTTTTCTATCGCAGGCTTGGTGATTTAAAAATGAAACTATGATGTAGAAGCATCACTGGGCCGCCATGGTGTGGGTCACCATGCTGCATTGTTGTATTCGCTATGAGTATGATGACCACTACTTTACGAGTCATGTGAACCACCAGGAGACCTTTTTAGAAAGATTCAGCACGGTGTAAGCTGTCCAACTGAGTACTGGTAAAGGGGGGGTACCCTCGATTTTCTCCCTATTCAAATGATTTTTGTGAGGAGTTGCGGCTTAATCGATGAGAAGAGGTATTGAAATTGTATGAAACCGATGTCGTAGTCTAGAACTAGCGTCATCGTCACCGAACGCTTTCCATAAACTATATTTTTTACTTATTTTTTATCTCGCATTTTATTTAAAGAGCAAAGAGGTTAGTTTCAGGTGAGATTAAATAACTGTTTGTTTATAGTTTTGAGTTTTCACTCCTGTTAACTGTCATGGATCTACAGAATTTATACATCATCATTAACAACTTACATACTCAAATAAATTTATGGTAAATACGTATTGGTTTGAAAATTTTATTTCATAATGAGTAAATCCATACTAATACATATAATTTGGAAAGTAACTTTCTCTATCTGTTACGCTTTCACGGCTAAAGAGCTGAATCGATTTGGATCAATGTCGGTATAAAAATGATTGTACTTTGGAGAAGGATATAGGCCTCTGCGACGTTACGCGTGTGCCGTACGTCGCCTATATTGAGAGTTCTTGAACAGCAGACGGTGCCCGCTTCAGTGCGGGCAGGCGCTGGGAGGGGTCCGGATGGCGTAAGAAAGCGGTTCCCGGATCCCTCCCGTCTCAGGCGCAGAGTGGCACACCGTGTGGTTTTAGTCGGTTCGATTTCGACACACCGCCCCGCCGCAAACCCCGGTGGGGTGAAGGCCCGAGGGGGTTTCCACACGTAAAAAAAAGGTCATAGGCCTCTATTTGTTATCATAAATAATAGACACGCGGGTGGAGACGCATGCAAAACTATTGGGGTATAAATATTGAAATCTAACCACTGGACAAACAATTAAAAACAAGTCGATTTAGAGGCCTTTTCTGAGAATTTGTCTCTTGTCTAAATAACTCGTTACAATTGAAATACAAAAGTGTTTATAAACACGATTATTATTCTTAAAGCCATATTGTATGGAGAGAGATATATATGCCCTTAGTTGGCGACGCTTCATTCATTTTTATTTATATAGATTAGTTAACATTATAAAGATTATGATTTATCAGAAAGTAGCTACTTTATGGTAAAAGCTAGTAATATTATAAATGCGAAAGATTTTGAGGATGAATTTAGGTTTGTAACTCATTTACGCAACGGATTTAACTGAAACATTACAGTAATATATGTCATACAACAGATTTACACATAGGTTTTATTATATGGCTGGTAATCTGCCACACAGGATCGCCTTTTTTTTTTTAACGGGGGGAAATCCTCATGTATGTCCTCCGCTCTGGGGAGAGAGCGAAGGGGTCTGTCAGACTTTTACTGACTAAAACCCTCCGGTGTTCCGTCTTTCACCTACACCAGGGATCACGGGAACTTAAAAGGCATCCGCAATCACAGACTGGTGCCGGCCCGCTGCTGTGGACCACATTTCGTCAGCGAGAGGAGTGAGGTATTTGACTCCCCTCGAGACTTCAAAGAGGGGCGCACAGGAACACTAAGCGCCGCCACTTCGGCTTCGGTTGGTTGGGGGCGACGAACATCCCCAAGTCCACCGCTCCTGGACCCAGTTAGGGAGGCCGGTGGAGGTCAGCGTATGCCCTCCTCCGACGCCCGGTGCGCCTTCTGCGGACTGAGAGAGAGGTCAGGATCTCCCTCTCCCTTTCCGCAGCCTCCTTCTGCGAGATGACGGTTTCGCAGAAGGACACCACCGCGTTCCAGGACTCCTCGCCGTCGACCATAAAACGAACTACGGCCGGCAGATTCACCTACTCGATCAAATGGCACTGAGTTTTTGAACTGATTTTTGTTAACTATTCTGTGTGAGAGAGAATTAAGAAACGATTTATTATTTTTATTCTCTTCAACAAAGCATATACGCTGGTAGAGCCGCGGCCAAAAGCCAGACAGGAATGCCAAGCATACGGTTTTTATAATTTAATTCTTTATCTTTATTTAAGACTTAAAAGACAATTACCACATTAGAAATAAATGTCCTCTGTCGCGGGGGGTTACACAAATGTACATGAAACGGACAAAAAGAACAACAAGACACAGAACAACACTTTGTAGATTGGTTGTCACAGCCTAAATCGAGAGTATAAACCATCTAGAGACGGTGTCCGCAACAGTGAGGGCAGGCGCTGGGAGGGGTCCGGATGGCGTAAGAAAGCGGTTCCCGGATCTCTCCCGTGTCAGGCGCAGAGTGGCACACCGTGGTGGTTTAGTGGGTAGTCTGGCGAGCCAGTCAGGAGTCCCACATAAATCGAACCCTCTGTCCCCGCGGGGGGGAGCGAAGTGCGTAAATGTGTGGAATGTGGTGGAATGCTCCACCAAGTAAAAAAAAACAAAAAAAAAGTGTTGTCCCATGTGGGATTTGAACCTACAATACAAGGCGCAGTTTAAAGATAGTAGAACCACTACCGCTGCGGTACTACCCTCGCACAGAACACCGAAAAAAGTCAGCGTTCGTGCTGTCGTATTTCGATGGTGACCAAAGGCCCAATGATGCAGAAACATCCCTAGGGCACCATGGTGTGGATCACCATGCTACATTGTTGCATTGTCTGCATTCGCAATGAGTTTGGTAACCTCTTGGTTGCTGCTTATGCTTTCCATCATCATCATTTGTTATTTTGACAGGGCCATCTCTACATATTTTTTATGAGTCATGAGAACCACCAAGATACATTTTTAGAAAGATACGGGGGCATAAGCGCTTATAGCCCAGTTGCACAATGGAAACAATCAACGAGGGTAAGCAACGGCGACGGTTAGTACCTGGATGGGAGACCGCTGCATGTTACTATGAGCGTCTCCGTGATTCGGAGGTCACGTTAAGCAGTCCCGGTTGTTATCATAGGATAACAGTCGCGAAGCTTAGTTGGGGGCTATCGGTTAAAAACATCCAACGGCAAGATACTTAGCCACAACGCATTCCAGCCAGTCACCAACCCGCACTTGGCCAGCGTGGGGACGTATGGCCTTAACCCACTCCTGAGAGGAGACTCGAGCCCAGCAGTGGGACATTATGGGTAGTTGATGATGATGATGATGTCTACGTAAAAAAAAAGAAAATGGCATGGCGACCGCTTAAACCATATTAAAAGGGCAGTCTTCTCTTTTTTGTCTAGTCTCTTATTTCGTGATTTAAACTTGCTATGTAAGTAATTAAAGATTGCGGCCACTGTTTTAATTTTAACCGAAAACACCTGTGCATTGGTGTATGATAACAATTAATTGTGTATGCAGCTGATTAGTTCGGTCTTATATTTATATCTACTTGATACATTTTAACGAGCAATAGGCATGATGACAGTAACCAAGAACCACTAAAATTATGTATTTATCTGATGAAATGGGGTTCATAGAGTATAAAAGATGGTTGTCTGGAAGAGATCGCCGTGAGCGATAAGACCGCCAATTGTTGTAGTAATCCTTTTTGTCACTCATTTTATTTAGTATTTTTGTAATATGTACGCAATGAAGATAAATAAAAAAAGTCGTATTTATTTTCATATTTAGAGCGAAATTAACAGAAATAAAACTACAAAATACACCAATCCGCCATATTAAGTTGAACACCAATCAGAGCGAGTTACTACGTTTATGTGTAAAGGTCAAAGGCTGTTCGGATATAATCGACGACCATTTTACTGTTTTAAGTCCTATAATTGACACTGGTTGACAAATAGTGACGTAGCGTCTGCGACGCCACCATTTTGGTTCTTTGACAAATTATTTCTGTTATTCGTATTGCTATAAGCCTTAAGAATATAGCCTACTGACGGCATTATACGTAATGGCTGTTACGTCATTATGACGTCATTATTTTAAGTACTACTTTCAGTATAGCCATACGACTGGCACTTAAGAGTTTATAGCCAGAAATTGTAGCTTTATTTTTGATAACTTGGAGTAGTTTCTAAATAACTACTATTAGTATTTAACAGGTTTATGTTTCATGTTTTTTATTTAATAGGTGATCCGACAAAGAACCAGGGTCATCGACGTAGTCCACAGGATTAGCAAGCTGAAGTGGCAGTGGGCTGGCCACATTTGCCGAAGAACCGATAACCGTTGGGGTAAACGAGTTCTTGAGTGGAGACCGCGTCTCGGCAAACGTAGTGTAGGACGTCCACAAGCCAGGTGGAGCGATGATTTGCGCAAGACGGCTGGTAGGAGCTGGATGCGAGAAGCCATAGATCGAACTAAGTGGCGTGAAATTGGAGAGGCCTATGTCCAGCCGTGGACTGCGATAGGCTGATGATGATGACTATTTAGAAACTAGAATTGCTCGCTAAAATACATTAAATAGATAACATATAAAGGAATAGTGCAGAAATGTAAAAAAAGTGAAATATGTATTTAAAATTAATGCACATATTGTACATAGGCGGACTTAATGGCATGGGGCATTCTCTGCCAGTCACCCTTTGAGTGATATAGAAATATAAGTGCAAAATGGTGTATAGATAGAATTTAGCTCAGTACGTAACAAAAAAAGATAGGTTTGTTTCAAACATAAAGGAAGAAATTGCATGAATAATATATAAACATACTTATATATACCATAATTTAATATAGAAAATAATATCAAATAATATAATTTAAAATAAAAGTACTCAATCGGATACTATTGTCGTGAATGTTCGGAATTTATGGTCGTATTAAGACAACTGGGTGACCACTAATAAAAAAAAATGGCCACAGTTTAAAAAAAAAACAAAAAACGACCTCCGACGCTTTGTTTTTTAGTCTGCGTAAATATCAGAGAGAATTTAGAATTAGAATGGGATGACATTGACGTTTATAAATGGTGATCATTATCAGTAACAAAATACATTTAATAATAGGCCTTCAATCTCCCCTGCTTTGCTATATTTAACACGCATAAAAATACATGCTTGCGAAATCGTTCCAAAGTTGTATAACACGCAGTTTTGACGTCACACAGACGGGCGTCATAGCCTGTGACGTGTGTTCAAGTTAAGGTCATTCATCCCTTAGATTAATCTACTAGTAGGTATGTATTATCTCTGTAAAGAGTAGCCTATGTCCTTCCTCAAGATTCAAAGCATCATCATCATCATCATCATCAGCCTATCGCAGTCCACTGCTGGACATAGGCCTTCAATTGCACGCCACTTAGTTCGATTCTCGGCTTCTCGTATCCAGCTCTTACCAGAGTAAAGCCTTCTCTTTTCAAAGTATCTCCAAGCACAATTTTATAGAAATCGGTACATCGAATTAGCTTTGAAAGCATAGCAGATCTACAGGCAAAGTCACTTTCGAATTCAAAATAAGTAATTGATAGAATGGTACGGATTTAAAAACAAAGTCAACATTAATAGTCTGTTAAAGTCACAGAATGGTATGGTAACAAAATTTTATTTTTATCCATGTGTTGCCAGCTTTAATATACGGAGTGTCTCCACTCTTATTTATAGTGGAGGTGTCGTAAGAGCCGATTGAGGGAGCGAACTACCAGGACAACAACACTGCGAAGAGAAGGAACACTTAATAAAAACTGTATATATAAGCTTGGTGCAATAGGCCGACCTCCTTTGAGGCCTATATCTCGAGAGTGTTGTTATCCTTGAAAGTACTACATTTCTTTCAATAACTGGGGCATATAGTTGTATGTAGTCTTAGTTATAGTAAGACGCTAGCAACCCGACCCGGCTTCGCATGGATTCATGACGGAAAATATAATACACCAACCCGTGCAAATGTGTCGCGTCTCTGAAAGGAATGATTTTTCCCCGTTTTTGTTATATTTTTTATGGATGCTTGGCTGCTATTGGTTTTAGCGTGATAATACATAGTCTATAGCGTTCCTCGATAACTGGGCTATCAAATGTTAATAGAATTGGCGAAATTGGTCCAGCCGTTCACGCGTGATCGCGTGACCAAGGGAAGTGTATTTTTTTACATACAAAGAAGACATAGTTTGTAAAAATCGCGCACGTGAATTATGAACTATTAATCGGCCCATCGATAACGTACTTTGTATAGAGTTCTGTTATTACTAATGATAAGATAACAGCCATTATCAACAGCTGCGCTGACTTAGAATAGAAGATTATCGTCCACCTGCATAATTGTCATGGAGTGATATGAACGGCTGCAGAGTTGAGAATGGGTTAGAAGCGCGGATTAACAAGTGATATATGAGCAAAGGCTCGCAACTAGTGCTTATAGTAAATCCTTATGAGAATAGTGTCATATTATGTTTCTGAGTTCACTTTTGTTTCTATACTTTGATTATCAGACTGCTGATAAACATACTAACATATCTACGAGTATACAAAAAAATAAGATTTAAGTAATTGTTTGTAATGCGAAAGTTTGTGAAGATGTTTGTTAATCTTTCACGCAAAAACCACTAAACCGTTTTAGATGAAACTTTACAGAAATATAGCTTATACGTCAGAATAATACATAGGTATAGTAATACATACTATTTGCCGTGATTACCGACATAACCGAGGGCGGAGCCGCAGATATAAACTAGTTTCAAATAAATAGCTTTTGTCGAAATGCATATGAAGGTATATAAGGAAGTTACATAAAAAAAACAATTTTTATTTTTTTCCTATCTTGTTTGTTTTATTCCGACTAACCGACTAATCTCTGAAATGACTAGACAGATTTTGGTAGGACTTTCACTGGCTGGGCTAATGATATGTCACACCATGTGGTTGTTGTTGTAAAAGTACAATAACAACCGCGGATAAAATCACTGGATTCGGTTGGTTATAGATAAATTACGCTCAGACACATGGAAATTTGTTCTGGGTAGGAATCGAATTAACAACCTTTGGCTTAGTCTAGCAATCACACAGATTCTGTAAAGAGTAACGAAAGGACTGGTAAGATGCAGCGTAGACTATAGACTATCTGTGACACGCTTTTTAGTCTATTAAAACAGAGCCTTTGCAACAATAAGCAGTAATGCACACTTAGTCTACAATCTAATCGATAGGGGTGGACGAAACGTAGCATTCGTTTTCTGTGAAGTTAAGGTATCACTCCGGTCGAGCCTGGCCCATATATGTCCAATCGAAGATAGTAATCAAGTCCACACGCTCTCCAACTAAATGGGTCAATTCTCCTCCCTATTCCATTTAGTTAAAATCTAGAACTCACTACCAGTACACGTGTTTCCCTTTCACTATAATCCCGGGTCACACCAGTGTGGGTCACCGTGCTGAATTGTCTGAATTCGCATGAAGTATGGTGACTCT
Source organism: Hyphantria cunea (assembly GCA_003709505.1). Taxonomy (NCBI): domain Eukaryota; kingdom Metazoa; phylum Arthropoda; class Insecta; order Lepidoptera; family Erebidae; genus Hyphantria; species Hyphantria cunea. Next base: position 13,898 of record PKRV01000767.1, read on the forward strand.
TGGAAGTTACTCATTCTGTCCATAAATCATCTTATATTAAAAAAAGCATAGCTCCCCGACGATATTAATTCATTAGACAGTAGGCAGTAAACTCATCAAAATGTCCTTATCTATACATTCGTGTATCTACACATAACTAAATGATTATGACCAAAAAGTATTCAATATCTGTGCTTAGATTAATGGACTCTTTCGTTTCATAAAACAAGTTGAGTCGGACTGATGTTAGTGTAGTTAATAATAGTTTTATTTCGTAATAAAAAATGTGGTTCAATTTATTTATTTTATTCTTAGGTAAGTTTTTTATTTTATTTGACGATGACAGGTAACCGCGAACTATACGATTAATAACTTTTTGGTAATAAATTTGAACTGTCAAAAAAACCGGGAAAAATATGTAATTTTTTTTTTATTTATTTCTTTTTCTTGTAATTGGCATAGACACATACGGGAATATTAAACACCAATACTCTATTATTTGTTTTCATCCACGTGCTAATAAAGAGTTGAACTTTGTAATCAAATATTTAAAAATATGGTAAAGGGAAAATTGGAGAGAAGTAAAGATTTTTTCTTTCGGGGATAGATTTTGGGGATTAATTACTTTAAATCTACGCTTCCTTGGGAATATAAGAAACAAGAATATTTGTGGATTCCACTTTAAAAACTACCTTGGCCAACCTCAGCCACTAGATGACTATATTATTTCAGGTTCTCCCCGAACCGAAACCAAGGACATTTTAATCCTAGATATTCTTAAATAGTGAAATTGTGTTATATTTCTGTGAAATATATCTATATATCTTCAAAATCGTGAGGAACAAAACTTGAGATCATTTGTTTTATTCTTGTTCCAAGCTTAAATTACGATAACCATATTTTGGATTAGTCGCCATTTGTACATTGTGTATGGTCATACAATTGATATGCGTTTGAAAGTGTGGTGCTATTCTATGTGGGTGTGTATTGTATGAATGTTTTTTCTTAAAACCATGGACAAATAGACAAATTGCAAAAAAAAATGTGTATTGTAAGCTTGAAAAATATTCTTGATAAAAAATATACATATAGTTCATTTACTAAGAATCAATACTAGCTGAACCGGCGAACTTCGTGCCGCCATATTCATATTCGTGAAAATTTTTTGAATTACCGAAAATCTCATTTTATGTGTGCAAGTAAGCCCATGTTAACTTCCCGCAGGGTCGCGACTAAGAAGACTAAGAAAATATAACACCTCCGGTTTCCCTTATTTTTTTCTATACAAACCTTGTAACTGTGGCGACTTCCACATACAGCGTCAACATAAATATATAACAACGCCATCCACTGAAGATACACTGAACTAATGAGTAACGTAGTGCACGAAGAAGCTACCAATCCTGCATCGCGCAATAGAAGTTCTCGCGCCGATTTACATATATACAACTTCCCAACATCAACCGTTGGGCAGTGGCCCGCCAGGCATGATCACCTCGCCTGGTCGGAGGATCCTTTCTTTGTGTTGGGGGATTATGTGACCCGTTCCTCCACATAACAATAACAAATACCCAAAAAAGAATTACCCGATTTGGAGCATTCCATCGAAAATTATGCGCGTAGGCACATATTTATGATTCATTTCTAGTTATTAAGACTAAGTTAATTCTATAAGTTAGGAGTAAAAGTCGGCTATCATTAACAGCTTTTAATAGTGTACTTTAGAACACGGCCTCTCTTCAGAAAGGAGGTTTTGGCCTACTGTACCAAGTTGACCAGGCGGGTTGGTAAAGATTTTGTTTTAAATCTTCTCTTTACAATGCTGTTGTCCTGGTATTTAGCTCTCTCAGTCAACTCCTACGACACCCACGGGATGAATAGCTGTGGTGACACTCTATATCCTTAATCCGTAAAACGTACAAATAATAATACAGTTAAACACTCCTTTCAAAGCTTTTTACCAAAGGAGTAAGGTATCCGAAGACGAAAGACTTTCTTTCTGCTAACTTCGCAGGTTGGGAGACGTTCAAAGCGTAGAAAGCACTTGTCTTCTGCAGGTGTTTATAGGTTAAGATAGCAATTATCAACAAGTGGTCTGTCTGCTTGATAGCTAATGCCTTGTAAGATTAAGTTCGAACATGTTATCTTAACGGCGGGAGTATGATATAAAGAAATAAAGTGTATATCTACACACACTGCCTCGTTGGTATATCTGTTAATGTATGCGGCTGCCTATTCAGATTTCTCGGTATTTACTCCTGCATCGGGTCTAAAGTGTTGTTATTTTTCTTACACGATATTCTTAATAACAGCCCGGAGTATGGAAGTTTGGTGGGGTTTCATACTTGTGCCTCGGCAAGCATCTACCGTGGGAGAGCCACTCTTCCGCATGAATGGGCCGGCTCGACCGGAGTAATACCACGACCTCACAGAAAACCGGTGTGAAACAGCGCTTACGCTGTGTTTCATCGAGTGAGTGAGGGTACCGGAGGCCCATACCCCAATCCAACGCCCCCTATCCCCCTTACCATCCCCTTTCCCCCCAGGCCGCCATAGTGTGGGTCACCATGCTGCATTGTTCTTTTTCGCATTGAGGATGGTGACCACCACTCTTGGATTCTGCTCATGCTTTCCATCAGGCAGGGCAGAGTTACTTTGGCAGCTAAAATATATAAAAAAAAAACATGGTTGTTATGAGCGTCTATGGCAATCGTTATTGGGACCTTCGAATTCAGATCGCCTTTAGAGTTGCGGAGGCCCGAAGTCAGTCGCTCCGATGAAACACTGATATTCAAAATAATTTACTCAATTAAGACACTAAGTGATATTTATGAACGTTAAATTTAAGCTACAGTTAAAAAAATCATAGATCGACACAAACACACGCCACATATGTACTGTTTAAAGTCGGTTAAAACATTAGACTACCCCTAAACACTGACAAAAACAAACAAATTAGCGTGGAGCACTGGTACATCGTCCGACTGGCCACTGGACACTGGCCAACCATCACGCGTCACGCGTCACACACACACGCACGATACACAGACCAAAAAATTTNCTGATATTCAAAATAATTTACTCAATTAAGACACTAAGTGACATTTATGAACGTTAAATTTAAGCTACAGTTAAAAAAATCATAGATCGACACAAACACACGCCACATATGTACTGTTTAAAGTCGGTTAAAACATTAGACTACCCCTAAACACTGACAAAAACAAACAAATTAGCGTGGAGCACTGGTACATCGTCCGACTGGCCACTGGACACTGGCCAGCCATCACGCGTCACGCGTCACACACACACGCACGATACACAGACCAAAAAATTTGAGACGATGTAATGATAGTTTCACTTTAAAAATTGAAATCTCGTAGTAAGCTTGACTAGTTTTGGGCCAGATAATACTCTATATTGACATATTACTTTATCATGGAAGACTTATGCTGTGCCACTAATTAGTTCGCTCAACCGGAGTAATTGTCGGTTTCTCAGTGATTTGAGTAACCGAATTCCAACCCCCTGAATTAAAGTACTCAAAACATGACTCTTTTACTAATTTGTCTCTCTGTCTTCCTTGGAGACTTTGCCAAATCTAGATTTTTCCTTATCTTTTAAAGCCAACACCTTCGTTGGAAATACATCTTGTGCCTTTGAGGACTTTAGGAACATACATGAAACGGATATAAACAGCACCCAGATTCAGAGCAACTTGTAAATAACACAAAGTGTTTTTCCATGTGGGATTTGAGCCCACAAACTGCTACTGTAAGTTGATAGTTTGTGTCAGCTTATGACCTACTGCAAATCGACTGAACTTCGATTTGTTCAATGGAGCGAGGTCCATTAGACCTGCACAGGACAAGTACTAGGTGAAATCGAAGTTTTGAAGATTTTTGTCTGACTTCTTAAGGCTCTATCTACCCATAATAACTGCTACAGATGTTCATATGACAACCCTGAACGACGGCTTAACGTGCTCATTCATAGACTGACCTGGATGGATACGTTTGTAATGTAACAAGCTTTTATTTAGTTTCACCTATTCCTGTTTGTCTGTAATCAAATCTTGCAAGTTCAATTTGATCCACTTCCCGATTTTCGAATGAGCTGAAATTTGAAATGTCCCTTTAGTTCTGAAGACAATGCAATTATATATAAACGGTATTATAATCTAAAATGGTAGCCGTATAAAAATGGCGGCTTACATATTTCGGAACAACCCACCAGGTATGGGTATCAAATAAAAGGACTTAAAGTTATTTTTTTGTTAAAGAGTAATAGACGACAGTTTTTGTAAAAAAAACGTGTGGTGCACTAACTCAGGGTGTTGGTTTTTCGTGACGGAGCGCGCGTGCATCGTAAAAATTTACTCTCATCAATTTCTCTCATTATTGAATAAACCACTTGTGTTATCACTAATTCAAGAGCCTTTAAATCTCTATACAATAAAATACAAAAAAGTCATGAGGACTGCCGATAGAAGTGAAAACTAAAAACTGTAAACAAACAGTTATTATTTTTGGATATTCACCTCAATTGTTTGGGTCTTAAATTACAATTTGTCGACTTATGTTATGTGTACTGTGAGTTAACACGTCACGTGATCATGTCGATGACGACATGATGCATTTATTGGCCATCCAAAGTAACTAGAAATTTTCAATTCCTAAATCGACTCTTGCCACGATGTGGCACGTATTGTCACACTTAATGCACAGCTCGTAACAGTTTTAAATTAATTTCTAATCCATTTCCAAAGTATTTCTTTATCTTTTCGATAAACAATTGACTTTTATCAAGAAAAGCCGGACTAATTTATTATTTATAAGAACATTATCAAGTGTGTGTGTTCATGCCCGTTAGACGTAACATCATGGCATAGTCACCACTTCAATCTTGTGGGAGTCAGTTAGAGATGACTAGGGGGTGCAAACTACAGAACAACAGAACGATATAGAGAAGAAAAACATGAAAAATGCCTTATACCAATCATTTTGGTCAGCGTAGTGTCGAAGGCAAAACCTTCTTTCAAAAGACATGCCTGTGTTCAGTAGTGGAGTGTCAAAGATGATGAAGATGAAGAGACATACTAACTGCTGGCCATATAAAAACACATGAGGGATGTCTGTTAAACTCCATCTCAAACATAGCTAATATCTTTAAACGAGCGATTCTTGTATCTATCTATGACTGCCTCTGTGGCGCAGTGGTAGCGAATGCGACTGTTGTGCAAGAGGTCTCGGGTTCGATTCCTGACTGGGACCAAATGTTTGTATGATTTACAAATATTTGTTTCGGAGTTTGGGTTTTTTATATGAATATTATGTATGTATTTACAAAAAAATATATAAGTATTAATATCAGTTATCTAGTACCAATAGTACAAGCTCTGCTTAGTTTGGGACTAGATGGCGTTGTGTGTTAAAATGTCTGAAGATATATCTGAACATATATATTTATTTATTATGTAAACTAGCTGACCCTTCGAACTTCGCACAGCCGTAACTTGTTTCGTAAATATTTAGTAAATTGCAGTATGAACTTTCTGAAGTTAAAACTTCCTTAGCGTGCGTTTAGCACATTTTGGGTAATCAAAAACCAGTTTTTGATAGTGGGTAATCTTATGAGTTCGCGTCACCGCGTCACCGTTACTGTCACCGACATACTGACGTCACAACTATTTTGGCCCCGTTGAGCACTTTTTGGTAGAAGATAATCTTATAAGTTCGCGTCACCGTCACCGCGTCACCTACATACTGACGTCACAACTATTTTAGCCCCGTTGAGCACTTTTTGGTAGAAGATAATCTTATAAGTTCGCGTCACCGTCACCGCGTCACCTACATACTGACGTCACAAAGCTTGTTTGGCCGCGTTGAGCACTTTTTGTTCGGGAAATCTTATGAGTTCTCATCACCGGTATGCTAACATTTGATGTTGATAATTTAAAACTATCAACATCAAATGTTATGTAATTAAACTAATTACACACGTTAGTTTTATAAATTTTATTTATTTATTTATACTTTATGCACATTAGTAATGACAAAGGTGGGCTTAATGCCGTTGGCATTTTCTATCAGGCGACTTTAGGGTGATGCAGAGCCAACACAAGGTAGATGCACAAAACTAAACATAAGTTTATATCATATCTGAATAATAAATAATTAAACCATAAGTTGTAATTATATTAATACATATAATGAACACGTATTTAAATACATACATATAAATACGCACATAAATACATAACACATACGCAATATATATATAAGACCTTTATTGAGAGGCTAGTTTACTAAGCGTGTGGGGGCTCTACATAGTTTACGCAATTGTCTCGGCTCATAAACTAGTTCTGAACTCGCCTAATTATAGGAACATGTTGAAGCGAAGAATCTTTAAAATCCCCACTGTTAAAAGTAATACATCGTTCGCAAAACGATCACAAAAATACATGTTTCCTTACCTATATAACAGAATTGCAGATAAGTATGACTTGAAACATAAAACGACCCGTGAGGTCCAGGATAGGATTAATAGAATTATCAGTGATTTGAACTATCACCAAATTGAGCAGTTTATGCGAATAGTTCCTGAAGGATAAATAGCTGCCACTTAACCTCATGACGTAAGTACACAACACACTCACATGCACACAATACTCACACATACTACACTAGGATGCATTAAATACATTCATTCTTAACTTGCTACCTCAAATATATTTTGTAATTATTAATGCATGTTTTCTTCATATTTTGTTATAAATCTAGTACTTTAAATCTCTTTTAATTGTCTTTTTAAAACAAAAAAAAGAAAAAAAAAAGTACTGCTACTAGTCCTCCTAAAAATCGCTTTTGTTCGAAAGCTGCGATACAGGCTTCGCCTAGTGCAGCTTTCTTTGATATTTGTAATGATGTAAAATTGGATAGTTAATAAATATTATTATTAAAAAAAAAAAAAATATATTTTTATTTGGGGACAGTACGATGGTATCTAGGTGGATCTGATAGAATGTGTAGAAAATGTTTCCACAATAAGTGATTAAAACTTTGCCTAGTTTTAGCCATCCTGATTTCGAGAGGGAGCTCGTTCCATAGTAGGACAGCTTGTATGAAGAAGGCTTGTAAATTGTAAATCACATTCTAAGTAATAAGTTTTTACTTCTATCAGCAAATTTTTGCTAATAGTTGTATATTAGTATTAAAATCGTCTTCAGATTTCAACTTGTAGTGTGCAGTAGAGGATTAGGAAAATTTAAAACTTCCTGTTTTCTTTTAATTTTCTTCTATACAAACCTTGTCCTGTCATTAAAACATAAAAAAGAAAGAATCATCCAATTTGGTGCAGTCGATCGAAAGTTATGTGCGTACATATAGTTCAATCTCAAAAATGGGTCCAATGATTTTCATAAAATTTAGTAGGTACGGGGTTTCGAGGGCGATAAATCGCTTTATGTAGATTTTTTTGTAAATTTACTAAAATAAAAATCCCCAGCAAAGCTAGGTCACACTGGTACTTTATTTTTTAAATAGAAAGCTCTTTAAAAAGTATGTAAGAAAAACAGTTCTGTCTGATTTTCTCAACATATATATCGAAATTCCGGATTCATTTGTGATGTAACGCTAAGGCAACTTCAATTCTATTAACGTTTAGGAGTTACCACACTGAGAAAAGAGTCATTTTCAACAACCCATAATGTCACACAGGGTTAAGGCCATACGGCCATAAGGCCCACGCTGGCCGAGTGCGGGTTGGGGACTGGCAAGACAACGTTGTGGCTACGTAACCTTGCCGTTAGATGTTTTTAAACCGCCCAAAGGCCTCCAACTAAGCTTCACGACTGTAATCGTATGATAACAACCGGAACCGACTGCTCAACGGGATCTCCGAATCACGGAGACGCTCATGGTAACATGCCACCAGCGGTCAACCATTCAGGTACTGACCGAGCCGTCGTTGCTTACCCTCAGTGATTGATTCTAATCACCGACTGCAACTGGGCTATGAGCGCCTTTTAATCTTAATTACAATTAATTTAATATAATTTTATGTATAGAATACCGGATTATACAGGTTGCCGGTAATATATACGTTGTAGGTCACGTCTAGTAAAATTATAATACGAAGTGAAATAATACTCGGCAGTCTTTGAAAAGAGTACAGAGTTTTAATTAATATTTTTTTTGTCGCAGGTGCTCTTATGCAGTCACAGGCAGTCCTATCTCAGTGGCCCTGTACGCAGAATCAAGATTGTGCTGATGCAGAAGGGGCTTTTTGCAATGCTGGGAACTGCGCTTGTACAACAGGCCAGCAGTTTATATTTGGAAACAGTTTATGTGCTAATGGTGAGCCTTCAAATTCAATTCACCCTCAGGGTTGTGGAGGTCCGATGCCCGATAAAAACTGATATTCAGGTAAAAGCGGTTGAACTAGTAGCCGACCCAAAATCTTGGGAACAATAAAGGCTAAGAAGATGATGATGGTGAGCCGCAATATTTAATAATTCTATAATATCTATGCTCAAAAACCTCAGAAATTTGTGCACCAATTGAGCTGCAACGAAGGCACAAGTAATATTTTCATAAATAACGGTACAAACATTTTTATTCGCGTGAATAACGAAGAAATGATGCGTACGTAAATATGGCTATCTATATAACTTTGGTGGCGCAGTCGTCTTCTGTGTTTGAGGTCACGGGTTCGATTTTAACCCCGGTTATTTTTGTACCGTGGGTAAAACCGCGGGGCTCAGCTAGTATAAAGACTTTTACAATACAATTGCATTTCTTCTGGCTTTAAATAACAAATGACTAATACTACGCTCTCCAAATTTCAGCATCTCCTTATTTCCAATCAGCCTGCTTTGAAGACCAACAGTGTTCAAGACTCGTAACTAACTTCGAGTGCAGAGGCAGTAATAATACACATGGTTAGTTTTGATTTATCATTAAGTTTAAATGTAAATAACAAGGTACGATTTATATGAAACAAAGTCTATTTTACAAGCTTTTATTTTAGTTTTTATGGAATAGCGGGCAAATGAGCAGACGTATCGCCTGATGGTAAGCGATTACCGCCACCCATGGACACCCGTAACACCAGAGGCGTCATAAGTGCGCTGTCGGCCTTGGGGGATGGGGAGGGGGATGAGAAATGGGGCGACCGGAGGCGGAAATTCAAAAGCTTGTGGTGGTTTTCTTTGCACATTGTATCCGAGCACGTCAGCTAAACCTCTGAACACTATATCGCCGAAAGTTCTTTTTTTGCGCACTACCTCCGCCTGATCAGCATCTAGCTCTATAATCGTTCCATTGCTATCGCGGAGAACGACCGTTCCGTTGACTGCCTCGGTGGCGCAGCGGTAGCGTATGCGACCGCTGTTCTTGAGGTCTCGGGTTCGATTCCCGGGTCGGATCAAATGTTTGTATGTTCTACAAATGTTTGTTTCGGAGTTTAAGTGTTTTCTATGTACAATATGTCTGTATTTACAAATAAAAAGTATATATATGTATTTATATCAGTTGTTTAGTACCCATAATACAAGCTCTGCTTAGTTTGGGACTAGATGGCGTTGTGTGTTAGATGTCTGAAATATTTATTTATTATACTTATACCTACACAAATATATACACACTGAAATATATATGTATGCATACACATACAGAACAATATACATGAAACATAAAATTAAATCAAAAATATTTACAACGATAAGCAATAATCCTTCACTAGCTTTTTGAACATATTCAAGGTTTTTGCTCGACGGATATTATCTGACAAGTTGTTCCAAAGCCTTACCGCTTGCACAGTAAAAGACTTGTCTGCAAACTGAATGGTATGTGCTGGCATTTTTAGTATTAAATTATTCTTTAATGATTCGTTTGTCCACAGTACCATGTGACCGTGTGTCCCAAGAGGCAGATGCTTGACTCTTTAATGTTCGTCGTGGATGATGAGCATCGTCCGCAAGTTACTGTTCAATCCAGCGTACCGACGAGTGTGGACCCCAGTGAAGAATTGTGGGACAATGTAAGTTGGGCATAATTGTTTTGTAAGACCACGTAATTTACGGTATCTTCAATAACGGTAATCATCATCATCAGCCTATCGCAGTCCACTGCTGGACATAGGCCTCTCCAATTTCACGCCACTTAGTTCAATCTACGGCTTCTCGTATCCAGCTCCTGCCAGCCGTCTTGCGCAAATCATCGCTCCACCTGGTTTGTGGACGTCCTACACTACGTTTGCCGAGACGCGGTCTCCACTCAAGAACTCGTTTACCCCAACGGTTATCGGTTCTTCGGCAAATGTAGCCAACCCACTGCCACTTCAGCTTGCTAATGGTAATGAACTAAGCGAAATGGTGGGAAATACTTTGAAGCACGGCGATGTTAATAACCGATAGGTCCATTGAAATAATCATGAGTTGAGGCGATCGTCGGCCGTTTGAGATGAATATATATATATACTAGCTGACCTGGCGAACTTCGTACCGCCTTAGCGTAGCAATGATGCACACTACTTTATTTTGTATAGCTGACCTATCTAATATAATTTGAACTGGAATCTATAATATCCTCCATATAAAAATGAATCCATAATTCCCTGGTCTGGCTATACTTAGCAAACAAAAATCTTCTTAGTCTTTAAAACAAAACAAACTTTATCAAAAACTTTATAAAGTTACCTAACATAACTTTGTTGGCGCGGTTATGGGTGTGATGTCACAGATTAGTGATGGTTAACTCGAGTACCTAACCGAGTTGGACGTAACTCGAATCTACTCGAGTTGAATTCTCTCTAACTCGAGTTCGAAAAAAAATTCAAGCATATAATTTAACTAAGGAAAAAATATTCTTTGTGATACTAATTATCTAATTTTCTTGAAAATATTGTGATTATTGATTATATAAATAGTTTAATTGATAGTAAGTATTATTTTTCTCCGTAAAAACCTTCTCCTAATAATAACAAATACAACAAAAAAAGAATTAGTGAAATCGGTCCAGCCATTCACGCGTGATGCCGTGACCAAGAAAAACGGGTTTCATTTTTATATATATAGATTTCTTTATTTTTTCTACTTTACAAGTGACTTCGCTCGCGATGTAGATATTTTCGTCCCCTATTATACTTCCTTAGGGGTGGCATTTCCACAATTCCTTTCTTAGTGCTCACTTACGTTATGTAAAGAAGCTACATGCTAAATATCAGGATTCTAAGAATCGTTTTGGGCTGTGCGTTGATCCTCTGGGTATCTTAGTCAGTCACTCACCTTCCTTTTTATAAATATATGTATAGATTTAGCTATTTTAACTTTATAATTCAATAGGGCTAGTTTGGGAGTAGACAGGAGTCTGGACAAGCTGTGAAATTTGACAACATTTAGGAGTAACACAAATTAAAAAAAAAAATGATTTCAAGAACTGGACCAAATTGAAATGGGACCACACGGGAAGTTTCAAATAATAAAAAAATAATCAAAATCTGTTCACCGAAAGTTAGGAACAAACATAAAAAAGTACAGTGGAATTGATTACCCCCTCCTTTTTGAATTCGGTTAAAAATTCGTCCAGATCATGGCGGTAGTTTACAAAAAGCCTACCATCGAAATCTGTTGGTATGTATATTACCGGCGACGGTAAGACAATAACCACGGTTTTGAAGTCTGTTAAAAAATCGTCCAGATCCTGGCGGTAGTTTAAAAAAAGTCGACCATCGAAATCTGTTGTATGTATATTACCGGCAGTGGTACGATAATGACCACGGTTTTTGAATTCCGTTAAAAATTCGTCCAGATCCTGGCGGTAGTTTAAAAAAACTCGACCTTCGAAATCTGTTGTATGTATATTACTGGCGGCGGTACGACAATAACCGCGGTTTTCGAAGTCGGTTCGAGCCACTGAAGCAACCGAAACATACATACCTCAGGATGTATTTACTTGTGTATGGCGAAGGTAATACAAATAAATATTTCGGACATCTTACGCTCAATGCCATCTATTCCTAAGATAAAAGAAAAGAAATCATATATAATGTTCATCTGTACTTCTAATTACGGACGAACAGAAAGTTTCAGATTTTTTTTTTAAAGGCAACTCCCACATTAGGAATATTCATTCCTGTGTCGCGGGGATCTTTACAAACATACATGAATCTGACACAAAGTACACCCAGACTTAAAACAACAATTTATGGATCACACAAAGTTTTGTCCCATGTAGGATTTGAACCCACAACACTTGTCGCAGTAGGAAGCGGTGTGGCGACCACTGAAACCACTAGGCCAACCGTGTAGTCGATTAAAAGAATATTGTATTTATTCGCATCATAGTAATGAAGACGGTAATTGTACTTACAATACGAATGTCCCATCTTGTTTATAAATATCGTACAACTTTGGTTCAGTTGCTTGAGTTAATCGTGTTTACTGTGTTCGACTGTATTTTAAGTTCATAGTCTTGTGCAAAATATATTTTACTACCCACTTTTGTTTTATGTAAAACGCTCATTTGATTTATTTGTTAACATGTTTGTATGTTTTCTCAGTAAGTGATTTTTGTAAATTCTTTTGAGAAAAAAGTTTCTTTAACTGTAGATATGAAGAGCTTGTGTTATGGGTACTAGAAAAATGGTTTAAATTCAAATATACATTTTTTATTAAAAACTTATTATAGATAGAAAACACCCAAACTCCGAAACAAATATTTGCAGATCATATAAACATTTGGTTCGACCCGGGAATCAAACCCGAGACCTCAAGCACAGCAGCCGCGTACGTTACCACTATCTATATATAAATCTTTGACAGTCTATAATAATAAAAGGAGTCGGTTGATTACCTAAATAACACTATATTTACTAATTACAACACTTTCATAACAATAATCCACTAAATCACTCGCTAATCGCATTAGATAATCGCTTCGATTTTAATGCGCAGTATCTTGTAACAATACTCGTTCGTATGGCCAACACGCCCCGCTTTTATAGGGCTATCGAAATATAGCGCCATCTAGAGTTGAAAATATCGGAATTACTAATCACAATCTCAACAGTCCCAGTCTCCTTCGAATCTCGAATGATTTAGTTTATACGAGACCCATTTAACTCTATGGCGCAACAGTATGTTTGTATGTTCTACCATAGCGTCTGAACTGCTATACTTATTTTATGACATGGCTATATACATTTTATCTAACGTTTTTCGAAAACTTATTCGTTAGTAAGTTTAAGAAAAGTAATTTATTGTAATAACAACAAGATATCAATAATATACAATACTAACTGAGTCCAGCGGTACAACAGTAACGACACGATCATGTACACTAGTCACAAAAATTAAGGGATATAAAAAAATTTTCCAAATTTTTGGGTGATTTTCAACGAGCTGTATAACTCCGAGGAAAATGGTCGTACAGAAAAAATAACAAAAGCCAATTGTAGCTCTAAGTTTCTAGTTTTTAGATATGACTATGAAAAATTTTTGTCATGTCCAGGTCTGGAGAAATCCTAAGAAAGCTCCAAAAAACAATATTTTTCTCGTCTAAAAAAAGGTCCACGGGCTTAAAAATTTTTTTTTATTCTTTCGTTCAAAAGCAATTTTAGAGAATTTAATACTCTTTAATTTGACGTATTCAAAAAGCCATCACGACGTTTTGCCGCGGAGTTATCGTCAATCAAATCAAAAAAGTTCTTTTTAACTGTGATAATCAATAATCAAAAGCTCGTTGAAAATCACCGAAAATTTGTTTTTTTTTTATATCCATTAATTTTTGTGTATATACCAATTATCCGTTAGTAGTTTCTGCCATTTCGTCAAGAAGGAGCTCATGCACCTTCTTGTTAAATATAAAACGGCGTATGGTGCGTATATAAAGTTGCCTGCAGAGGTGTTTGAGCAAAATAACGACAAAACGTATTACAATGATTTCATGTCACAGCTAAAGCCAC
>PKRV01000771.1:0-19106 GCA_003709505.1 Hyphantria cunea
ATGTCCTGTTTTTGATTAGTCTTGGTGAGTTCAGCCTGGAATCAGAATACTTATAAAGGTTAGTAAGTAAATAAACTTCTGAAAGGAATTCGCTGGGTTACCCTCGAATTAGAGAATTGTGTTTCTTGAGTTCACCTAATGGTAACTAGCTATCGCTGCCATGGATTGACAACTCAAAAGTCAGAAGTGGCACCTCCAGTTGAATGCAGACGTTTATTTTATTCAAAGTATCACTCAGACCAAGCCTGTATATAATCAACCATCGCTCTCCCATGGAAATAGTTGTTTTCACGGTAACAATATTTTCTTTATACCAATTTTCTAATGAACCTTGGCATCACTCCGGACTAAGTAATTCGTATACTCAAGCGAAAAGGCTAAGCAAGTATAAATAACAAGAGACGAAAAAATGGCAAGAGGAGGCTCTCCCGCTCTTTCCATTTTCCCGTCTGTGTTTCTTGAGTGCACCCAATGGTGAATGACTACCGCTGATCCTGACAACTGCAACTCGAGAAACAGAAGTAGGTTGGCGCCTCCTAAAATACTCGGTTCAGAGTAATAAAAATATGCCTATCACCGGTGTTTTGTAAGACCGTAATATCGTTTAAGATTACAGCGCTACATATAGCGCCAACTTTTTTTATGATGTCGGGGGCAAACAAGCAGACGTATCACCTGATGTTAAGTGATTACCGACTACGCCAGAGGCGTCACAAGTGCGTATCCGACATTTTAAGAAGGAGTACGCTCTTTTCTTATAAGTTTGAAGGTCGTATTGGTCCGGGAATATCGGAGGCAACAGTTCTTTCCACAGTTTTGTAGTGCGAGGCTGAAAATTCCTGGAAAAGCGCACAGTTGTGGAATAATCATTTAGATGATATGGATGAAATTTCTTTCGCGTAGGACGATGGCGGAAAGAGGCGGTAGGAATCAATCCGAACAATTCCTCGGAGCACTCCCATAGGTAAATGCGGTAGAAGATGCACACTGAAGCATCATCTCTACGCAGCGCCAATGAGTCTAGCCGAATTGAAAGTTCTTAGCAATCGACGATTCGAGTCGCTCTCCGTTGAATGCGGTCCAAAGAGAGGAGCTGGTAATGCAGTGCCCCCGCCAAAAGATGGGGACAGCATTCCATGTGAGTTCGGACCTACGTCTTATAAAGTAAAAGACGGTGGGTCGGTGTGAAATACTGTCTCGATCTGTTGAGTAAACCGAGCTTTTTTGAGGTCAATTTGGCCATGGCATGGCAGCCTTCGCAATGTCAAAACCAACTGCCTAGGCTTCCTCTTAAGTTTCAATCGCCTGTGCCCCACGATGTATCAGATATAAAAGAAGACCACCAGCTGATTGACCCTTACGGGTGCCGAGCTGCTGGTCACTAACGAGATGATGATCTTCTAGATACCGTAGGAGTTGATAGTTGACAATGGAATCCATTATTTCCGAGGAAAGGGACGTTATGGCCATCGGCCTGTGGTTGGATGGATTAGAGCGATCGTGATTTCATGGTTTTGGATAGTTCCAAACCATTAACGCGTTTTTTTCCGCTCTGACGTAGTCGTCAGAAGAGTAGGAGAGCGGAAAAAAACGCGTTAAAACCGGTGCTAACTCTGGAGCCAATCTTCAACAATATAGGGGGGATTCCATCAGGGCCACTCGACTGGATATCCAGGTATAAAAATGCTAAACGCACTGTATTTACTACGGAATAATTATAATTCTGTATTGCAATATACTTTCTGTATTCCGAGTCTATGACTCTCGGACGACTGGTGTGACTAAAGGGATACAAGAAATTGAATTCTTAATGTAACTTAATCTGTAGATGATTTTTGAAATGGCATATATACAAAAAATAAAATACTTACTGAAGCATATGTAGACGCTGGTGGGTTATCTACTCTCTTAGGTTTTAACTCGTCAGTTTCATTTAGACAATCAATAAATTTTAAACTAGTTACATAACGAGTTAGTTTAATAAATACCCAAAGAGGGACGTCAATGTTTATTTTTTCAAATACAATACCCATGTCTGTATCGTTAATACCGCTGCTCACTTCTCCTGATGGCTTCACACAGAGATGGAAGATAATGTTATTGACTTTGTAATTTAAGTTGTCCCAAGAAAGTTGTACCGATTTGTACAAATCAGGAAGCTTGATGGAGGTCATAGTATTCGGATCACAATTTGTGAAGCCAAGGTCAAAGGTACTGTTCAATATATCAGGAACTAGTTCCAGACATAGGAACACCTGGAATAAGACACATATAATTTATTTATATATACAAACTAGCTGACCCGGTGAACTTCATACCGCCATATTTATTTCTATAAATATTTTCTAAATTACCGAAAGGTGGTAGGAGGATAAAAATTTATATTATTTACATAAATATTTACATAAAAAATAACCAAAAAAATTTGCCAAAATATGAAAAAATATTTTTGGGGTGAACCACCCTTAACACTTAGGGGTGTAAAAATTTGTTAAAAGCCTATTCTCATACCTATAAATTTCAATCAATGTCGGTTCAGCTGCTTCGGTGGAGTACAACCACTAAAACTGTGACACAAGAATTTATCAGGTAGTAGAGCCACGCTGATTCCAGCACGAACGGGCTGGCTCGACCGGGGCGGTACTACCCTCGCACAGAATACCAACTTAAAATGACAGCTTTGATGCCGTATTTCGTTGGTGAGTGTGAGACCGGAGGCCCATGATGCAGCGGTGACAGTTATCGGGGTAAGTGTGTGAGCAGTGGAATGCTCGTAGAGTCTTGTAGAGGTCGGCCAGGAAAACGGTTTTGCCGCTGGCCGCTCGCGACATAGAGAGGGGCCCAACCACGGTTAACCACCCTGGGAGGCTGCCCCATCAGGTCACGCATAATCTATGGAGTGACTCGTCGTGCCGGTTGGTGACCGGACGGTGGGGCCAGGCGACCACTTCCGGGAGGGTACGGGAGCCCTTCCGTCCGACGGTTCGGTCACCGTCATACCTAACCATTGTGAGGCGATGCAGCATTCCAAGTCTCAGTTTTACACTGTCACGTTGACTGTCATGCCTTTTACGTTCCCTCTCCCCTATCCATCTTACTAAATCATGGCAGCAAGGAAAAAGCACAAAAGCTTAACAGCGGCACTCCATTCTCCCACCAACTCGCTTTTTGAGGTGGAGTTCACTAACATCTGCGAACTTCATGCAAACCTGAACCTCCACCAGCATCTTGAGACGGCACGGCCGGCCATGCTATTCCTAACGGAGACAAAAATACGCCGCCCTGACGACACGACTTATCTCCACTACCCCGGCTACGTGCACGAAGAGTGCTTCCTCGCGAAGGCTGGACTGTGTCTTTTCGTTAGGGCGGATGTTTGTTGTCGCCGATTACGCTGCCTTGAGGACCCATCCTTCTCCATCCTTTGGCTTCACGTAGATATTGACTCTATGAGCTGAATCTACGTATGCATATACCGATCCCATACTGGAGACTCCGAAATAACTCGACTCTTCGAGCATCTCAGTCAGGCGGCGGACAAAGCGCAGGAGCAGTATCCGACCGCTGAACTGGTGTTTCTGAGGGACTTCAACGCTCACCATGAGTCATGGTCGGGATCTACTAGAACTGACCACGCGGGTCCGTCTGTCCACGCATTCGCTCTCACGCATGACCTCACCCAGATGGTACTCCAGCCCACCAGGATACCAGATGTACCGAGTCAAGCGCCTTCCTTGCTGGACCTAGTGCTGACGAGTCATCCAGCGCAGTACAGTGTATCGGTGCTCGCCTCTCTGGGATCCTTCGATCACTGCCTGGTTTCCACCACGGTGCCTTTTATTGCCCCTCCACGACGAGTGGCAGCAAAAAGACGTTAATGGCGCTACTCGTCGGCAGACTGGGATGGAATGCAGGATCACTTTGCATCCATCCTGTGGGCTCAACGCTGCTTTAAAGATAAAGATGTATCGCAAAATGCGGCCGCCGTGGCTGACGAGATCACTGTCGGAATGGAATACTATATTCCTTACAGTGAGATCGCCAGCGCAACGACCCGGCCTTGGTTCGGTCGCGAATGTGCCTATGTTGTTGCGCGAAAGCAATCGGCCTAGCAGGCTTGGACCAGGGGCCGCGATCACGGCTACCCCGATGTTGATCGAATTAAAGCAGCGTTTAATAAAGCCAGCAGGGAATGCAAGAAGGCTTTCATCAGAGCGGATGCCCAGCGCATTGCGAGGCTTGGTCAAAAACTCGTTGCATACCCTACGACTAGCCAAAAATTCTGGTGATTGGCTAAAGCCATGCAGTCCAACTTCTGTCATCCCTCGTTATCTCCGCTGAAATATCCTGACGGATCACTTGCCTTCCAGCCGCAGGAGAAATCGAAACTGTTTGTTGATCTCTTTGCGGCTAAGTCCCGAATCGATGACCGCGGTATACCCCCACCCACCATCCCGTCCTGCGACACTACTATGCAGGATATTCGCTTCCGGATGAGTGATGTTCGTGCGGAGCTTCGGTCACTCGACGTCTGGAAAGCCAGTGGACCCGACGTTATCCCAGTGGTGGTTCTTAAGAACTATGCACCAGAGTTGTCGCCGGTATTGACACGCATGTATCGCCAGTCGTATTCCTCGGGAGCTGTTCCGGAGGCTTTGAGAGAGGTGAATATTCAACCCATCCCCAAAAAAGGCGATCACTCCAATCCTGCCAACTACCGTCCGATAGCCGTCACCTCCGTCATCTGTAAGGTGTTTGAGCGGATAATTAACAAACAACTTGTCCATTACCTGGAAGATCACTCCCTATTAAATGATCGTCAATATGGTTTTAGACCGAACCGCTCCTCGGGTGATCTTTTAGCGTACGTCACACACCTTTAGGGTGAGGCTATTGACAGGCATGGGGAATCCTTGGCCATCAGCCTCAACATGGCCAAGGCTTTTGATAGGGTTAGGCACCGTTCGCTTCTCTCCAAGCTACCAGCTTTTGGTTTGCCCCCCAAGCTCTGCAATTGGACTGCCGCGTTTCTGCACCAGCGCCGCATCAGAATGCTTTGCGACGGTGCGGCTCCGAGTATCAGCGGATTAACGCCGGAGTACCTCAAGGCTCCGTCCTGTCGCCTACATTCTTCCTTCTGCATGTCAATGACATGTTAGCCCTTGGCAACATTGATTGATATGCAGATGATAGCACAGTTCATGAACAATATTTTGGACAGCCTTCTGACAAACCAGCAGATATTGAAGGAAGACGACAAAAACTTGTCGCTCAACTTGACCATGTTCTGGGCCGCATTTTTTAATGGGGCTCTAAGAATCTGGTCTAGTTCAAAGCCAAGAAAACACAGGTGCGCGTGTTCTCAGCCAAAAAGTCTCCATCCCTTCCTGAAAAGTGTTCAGTGCACTCAAATGCCATTACAAGGTAGGCTCGCTATCCTGGGCATGGATATCTGCTGAGACCTCAACCCACGCAAATACGTTGAGAGTGTCACTAAAGCGGCCTCGCGGAAGCTAGGTGTGTTATACAAGGTGAGACGGTTCTTCTCACCCGAGCATCTGTGTTTTCTTTGCAAGACCCAGGTTTGCTCGTGCGTGGAGTACTCTTCTCACCTTTGCGATGGTGCCGCATAGTACCTGTTTGACGCTCTTGACCGGTTGTAGCGGCGAGCAATCCGTATTGTCGATAGTCCCGAAGCCACCGAGACCCTTGAGCCTCTGCAGTTGCGTAGAGATATCGCCTCCTGTGCAGTCCTCTATCGCCTTTACCATGGAGTGTGCTCTGAAGAGCTCTTTCAATTGATCCCACCTTCTCCCGTCCTCTACAGAACAACAAATGCTGGCCTTGGAAGGCACAGTCTTCCTTCCTGTGCCGAGCGGTCAAAACCTGGAACTCACTACCAGCGAACGTGTTTCCTTCCCACTATGATCCCGGGTCCTTTAAGCGGGGCGTGAAAAGCATCTCACCAGGCCGCCATAGTGTGGGTCACCATGCTGCACTGTTCTTTTTCGCATTGAGGATGGTGACCACCACTCTTGGATTCTGCTCATGCTTTCCATCAGGCGGGGTAGAGTCATTTTGGCAGTTTTTTTTTATAAAAAATAGAATATGTATTAGATATTTCGGACATCTAACACACAACGCCATCTTGTCCCAAACTAAGCAGGGTACTAGAAAACTGATATAAATACATATATACTTATTGTTGTAAATACATACATATTATACGTGGAAAACTGACAAACTTCGAAATTTGGTCTGACCTGGGAATCGAACCTGAGACACCTCAAACACAACAGTCACATACGCCACTACTGCACCACCGAGGCATTCAAATAAATAGATGTGTGCGTGTACGCGCACGTGCGTGTGTGTGTGTGTGTGTGTGTGTGTGTGTGTGTGTGTGTGTGTGTATGTGTGTGTGTATGTGTGTGTGTTTGTATGTGTGTGCGTGTGTGCGTGCGTGTGTGCGTGCGTGCATGCGTGCGTGCGTGCGCGCGTGTGTGTGTATGTGTGTGTAAGCCAAAGTTTGTAACCATAGCACGGGCTCTGCCTAGCTTCTTGTGTATGCATTATGTGAAGTTATTATTCATCAAAGCTGTTAAGACATCATAGAAGCAAATATAAATAGAAAGACTAAATTACCTTCTCATCAACAGCGACGGGTCTTGAGCTAAACACTACATACTCGAGTGGTGATAATATGAAACCTTGGTCACATGATGGTTCCGCTTTACAATAGTCGTTTGACATCTTAATACATTTGCCATGGATGCTATGAAATCGCATCAGAGATAAATTTTGAGTGGCATTGGTGTGGGCAACTTTGCTACCTGCAAGAATTGAAATTATGACTATAATTGTCTTTTTGGTGATGAATTAAAAATATGAGTCCTCCCCCTTCACCCCATCGCATGAGGGGGAAAGGGAGAAGGTAGTAGAACCACGCTGATTCCAGCACGAATGGGCCAGCTCGATCAGGGCGGTATTACTCTCGCATAGAAGACCAGCCAAAAACAACAGTATTTGTGGTGTCGTGTTTCATTGGTGAGTGCGAGACCGAAGGCCCAATGATGCAGGGGTGAAAGTTATCGTGGTACTCGAGTGAGCGGTGGAATGCTTATGAAATCGTAGTGAGGGTGGCGTGGATCAAACAGTCGAGAGTCCAGGGAGACCCGTAGAAACGGTGATGCGGCTGGCCACCCGCTGCATTGAGAGGGGCCCAACCACGGCAACCAACCAGGGGCAAAATCCACAGAGTGGCTCATCGTGCCGGTTGGTGATCGGACAGTCACTGTCACGTCTTTTTTACGTCCCCTTTCCCCTTCCCTTCTCAATCATCGTGGCAGCAAAAAGATTAAGGCAAACGTATTCAACAGCGGCATTCCCCACACCCACCAACCTACTTTTCGTTGTGGACTTACCGCATATCCGTGGAGTTCATGCTGTGGCGACTTCCACATACAGCGCAACAACATAAAATATATGACAGCGCCATCTACCGAAGAAACATCGAACTACGGAGCAACGAAGAAAACTAAGAAACTACCAATCCTAAATCGCGCAATAGAAGTTCTCGCGCCGATTAACATATTTACAACTTCCCAACATCAACCGTTGGGCAGTGGCCCGCCAGGCATGATCACCACGCCTGGTCGGAGGATCCTCCCTTTATGTTGGAGGAACATGGCCCGTACCTCTACAGTGGTCACCCTGACGTGATTGGAAGCAGCCTTCGTAAGATTAGAACAACAGCAGAGCGCCACCATCATGATCATTCCCACAGCGACCTCGGCCTCAATAGGGATACACCACATGCAGGAAGTGACCGCTCCAGCCTGGTTTACCCCTACGGCCTCAACAGCGTCTAGGCACAGCACACTGCAACTACGGTCCATGTCAGCAGAGCATTTCTCTCCCGTCTATGCAGCAGCCAGCCACTACGCAGCAACCGCCCCGACTTATTGGGGATCTCACCGCAGCACCGCGCACCGCATATCATCCCGACTCACTGGGATCTGCGGACTACAGCTCCTACTCACTGGGACTAGCGGTATTCAGTTCCGACTCACTGGAACTTGCGGCACTCAGTTCCGAATTACTGGAACTACTCATTCCTGGCAGCTGACTCATCCAGATATCAACCTCCGGTGTTGGAGGGGAGTGATGTGGCGCCTTCCACATACAGAGCAACAGCATAAAATATATGACAGCGCCATCTATCGAAGAAACATCGAACTACGGAGCAACGAAGAAAACTAAGAAACTACCAATTCTAAATCGCGCAATAGAAGTTCTCGCGCCGATTAACATATATACTACTTCCCAACATCAACCGTTGGGCAGTGGCCCGCCAGGCATGATCACCACGCCTGGTCGGAGGATCCTCCCTTTATGTAGGAGGAACATGTGGCCCGTACCTCCACAATGCTAATCCAACGCTGTCCTCCAACACCTTGAGATAGTGCGTACAGCCGGCCATGTTCTTTCTAACGAAGACACAATGCCAATACGGCATATCTCTATGCTTGAGGAGTGCTTCCTCGCGAAGGCTGGGGTGTGCCTTTTCGTCAGGGCGGATATTTGTTGCCACCGTTTACGCTGCCTTGAGGACCTTTCCTTATCCATCCTGTGGCTTCACGTAGAGTGCGGATCTATAAGCCGTATCTGCGTGTGTCTCTATCGATCCTGTACCGGAGATTTTGAGGCAACTCAGGCTGCGAATAAAGCGCAGGAACAGTATCCGACAGCCGAATTGGTGCTTTATTTATTGGTGGTGGTACCAGATATACAGAGTCAAGCGCCCTCCTTGCTAGACCTACTTCTGACGAGTCACCCAGCGCAGTACTGCTTGTCGGTTCTCGCCCCACTGGGATCCTCCGACCACTGTCTGGTGTCCATTACAGTGCCTCTTGTTGCCCCTCCACGACTTGTTTGCTTGGGTTCAACGCTGCTTCACAGATCGGGATTTGTGACAAAGTGCGTCTGCCGTCGTTGACGAGATCACTGTCGGTATGGAATATTATGTTCCCCACGGTGATGTCACCAGCACAAAAACACGTCCCCGGTTTGATCACGAGTGCTCTTACGCGGTTGCGCATAAACAATCAACCTACCATGCATTGGCCAGGGCCCGCGCTCATCCGAGCCCTCGATCATGTGTCGGACCGCCTCAAGGAGGTGTTGGACTAGCATCCAACACCTCCTTGAGGTAGCTTATACATCGGAATAACACAGGCTGTGTTATTAACCGCGATAACCTACATACATGCAGGTGGTATCATCGGCAAAGCTAATATAAAGTAATTAAAATGCTCACGTTCATTTACAATAGTTGTCTGTTTTGTACAGCGGGACTTATTCGCGATAAAATTAAATAAATAAATGTTCCGGACATCTAACACCAAACTAGACCCAAGCTAAGCAGAGCTTTTATTAGGAGTACTACACAAGCCCGAGTGATGGCCCGAGCTCTCGACCATATGTCGGACCGCCTCAGGGCAGTAGGTACTGGACGCTAGCTTGGCGTCCGGACGCTTCCCTGAGTGCTGGAAGAGCTGTAAGCTGGTCCTGTCAGGGAAGCCGAGACGGCCTGCCGATTCGGTAGCGGCCTACAGGCCCATCGTGTTGCTGGACGAGGCAGGCAAGTTGTTCGAGAGGGTGCTCTCTGCCCGCATCGTCCGGCACCTCAGCGAGGTAGGCCCCGACCTGTCGGACGCCCAATTCGGGTTTCGAGAGGTGCGTTGGACAGTCGATGCCATGATGCGCCTGAGGGCCGTGACCGAACAGGCGGTGAGTTGTGGCGGCGTGGTGCTGGCGGTGTCTCTGGACATCGCCAATGGCTTTAATAGTCTGCTATTAAGCTGCATCAGGGAAGCACTCCAGTAGGTAGTTCTTTTTTTTAATGTAATTTTAATTCTGTTCTGATTGAATGTTATTTTGATTGTGATATAAAAGTAAATTTTTGATCATGAGCATGATTTTAATGGTAGGGTTGGATATGATTTGGTTGTGTTGAATTAATTTGTTTGAATTAGAATATTTCTCTAGGTCATATTAATATATTTAGGATGTTTTGTTTTAAATTATTTTAATTTTTAGTTCTAATTTTGTTTGAAATGTTACTTTCCATTTGCAAGTAATACTTTCAATTGTAATTAAATGATTTTCTTAATTTATATTATATGCTGACAATGTCATTACCTTGTGAGAGAGCCCTGGTACCCATAACACAAGTTAAATCTCAACATGGGTGCCAGAGTTCAGCTACACTTGTGCTCCAAAAATTTGTAGTTTTATTTTTGTATGTATAACTTTGAGTTTTTGTTATCTGGTTTGAAATAAATTATCTTATCTTATCTTATCTTGTACTATGGGTACTAGACAACTGATATTAATACTTATATACCTTTTTTTTGTAAATACATACATATTATACATAGAAAACACCCAAACTCCGAAACAAATATTTGCAGATCATACAAACATTTGTTCCAACTCAGGAATCGAACCCGAGACCTCTCGCACAGCAATCGCATTCGCTACCACTGCGCCACAGAGGCAGTCAAATATAGGCAGTCAAAATAGTCTTGGTTCAAGGAAACTTGGGGCAATTGTGTCATTATTTTTGACTGATATAAGGTTTACTCAAATGTAGCGTCGCGTGCACGGACGGGTTGAACTATCTATATCTATGTATTGATAAGAACATGATGAATTTGTTTACACGCTAGTCGGCATGTGTTGTTGTGCTCGTAATGAGGTAAAAAATGTTTTCTACTATTTCAGGTTCAAATGAATATAGCTAGGGCTAGGACCTATGCGTTAGAAAAAAATAATTGAAAGGTAAGGGGCACCCTAACGTCTAGTCTTTTTGTTTATCTATATTGAAATAAATGATAATAATAAATTAACTTTATTTTACACCAGATATTATAAAGAGGATTTACAACTTGGTATGTAGGTACAAATGGAAGTGTGCAGTCTGCCCAAATGGTACTTTTTCACAAAGACACTATAAATTTCTTGGATCTTACTTATATAACAAAATAAATCTAATTTTATCCATTTATCCCCTAACTAGACTACAATGCAAGATAGCAATATCGAAATGGCTACAATCCTTGAATTATGAGAAAACTGAGCAGCTCTTGGTTATAACTTCGTAATTACATATCATAGGCACACATCACCATAATCTTACACCCACCTATAAACAGACATACACATTCACTTACACATAGACATACAGATTCACTCACACACGTTCATAGGCTCACTTAGTCCTCAATCATACCGACACTCTCATACAGACATACATATACAAACATGCACACTGCACTCTTCTCTATTGTATTGTACTGGTTTTATTCACTGCTTTTGTGAAAATTTCTATATGTTCGGGATGGGGCCTGGAGGTCTGTAACACAGGGGTGACCCTAGTATAGACTCCAGTCTCTCACTAGGGGACGTGTTTTTGTGATGTATTGTATATATTGTATCTGCCTTGCAATATTATCAATCTGGTAAGAGTATGTTTATTAACAATCTGGTTAGTACAGTACAAGCTCTGCCTAGTTTGGGATCAGTCGGAAGTATGCGATAAGTGTGAAGTTATTTATTTATTTAACTTTATGCACAAAATGTACAATGGCAGACTTAGTGCCAGAGGCATTTTCTACCAATCTACCATTGGGTGATGCGGCAATTAGTTATTGTTAGCACTTACCTTCTGCATTCGAGTGACTCTTTATTTTATCTATATTTATAACTGGTTTGAAAGTTTTTTGGGATTTCGGTTTTTCTTTGGCCATAGTTGAGTCAAGCTTTAGACTACTAACATTGCCTATTAGATTATTCACTGCAACCTGAAATTACAAAGAAATTGATTTTTACTTTATCATCATCATCAACAGCCATTGGTGGTCCGCTACTCTACCTAAGCTTATCCTTAAATAGTTAGGCTTTGGCTGACTTTACCACACTGGAGAAGTCGGTATTCTGTTTGTTCCAGGTTTTTCTTCTCTTCGCACTGATGTTGTCTCTCGTAGTTTGCTAACGATAATTCGGCTTTTGCGATACCCACAGGATGAACAGGGGTGGTTATATTCTGTATTCTTAATCTATCAGAATTTAACTTGTTCGAGTCGAATTATGAGCTAATATATGACTGAACTTGACTCTATACATGAATCTAGAAATTTAATGTCACAAAAAACCAAACACTTACCAAGGCATTCGTTGTCGGTGGTGAAGGTTTCTCTTCACTGAAAAGTTTATACCTTTCAAATGTCGTCCCTTTCAGAGAATTAATGAATTCCACATTTGTTACATAATAAGGTAGTTTCAATACTGCCCATAAAGAACCGCTGACATTGAAATTTGTGAACCTATAATTCAAGGCATCATCACTCAGACAACAGGTACCTTCTCCTGATTTTTTTATACAGAAACTTAAGAAATTGGTCTTGTAAATATTATTTTCCAGCGAATGATGTATCCAAGAGTAGTTATTCCAAGACTTAAGGTCGGTTATGCTGTTTGGATCACAATTGGTGAGCCCAAAGATCAAGGAATGATCTGATATCTTTGGAACTGTTTTCAGACGTAGATACACCTGAAATTGGAAGAACACGTAAATTAAGTTGCTCTGGCCGATTTCTATTAACGTTCACCATCAACAACCTTGTTCAGCGGTCCACAATTGGATACAGGTTTTTTGCGATTGGATGAGGCTCGCCTCTGGCGGTCTCAGAGAGCATTGGCAGTCAGAGTCATACGCGGCCACTTCACCGTGACCGGGCGTCCGTGGCACGCCTATGAGGGCCTCGGACGGGTTTTACCGTCTATCCATTTCAGAAGCCAGTTGCAAGGAGGCGAAGTTACGCGTGAGCAGTACGTTTTGATTTGAATTTTAATAATACATCTATAGATCTAAATTGAGAGTCTACCAGCAGACGGTGCCCGCTTCAGTGCGGGTAGGCGCTGGGAGGGGCCGGGATGTGTTAATAACATCAGTTCCCAGATCAAAATTTAACAGACTTTATGAACAAACTACTAACCGAAGGAACGTTGCCAAAAACTTTAAAAATTGCAAGAACTCCTATTTATAATAATGGTGGAAAATCCGATCCAGACAACTATCGCACGGTCTCAATGTTGCCAGTACTTTGTAGGGTGGTAAAAGGTAAGTTACTACTCACGTGTGTGTGAGGAGATTAAATAGCAAGTCCAACTTAGTTCTATTGTAATCGCTCAGTTACATCAAGAAATGTTAGAAGGTGCAGTAGAAGTAAGATATAGACACATATATATGGACAGTTACAGTTCTAGAGGGAAGATAGACACAGACACATAGAGCACACGAATAAGCGTATAAGCAGTAATGAGCGATGAATAAGCATTAAGACAATGTTCATAAACTTATTACAACAAGCGTGCGGTCGGCGTCGATAACGAGTTCAGACTATGCTAGACTGCGCACGGGCAACGGTTCCCGGCACATAATATATCTAGTCTAGCTATGCATCTAGATAGCATAGCGAAAGGATGTGTCGATAAATATTATTGACAAATATATCGACAAACCGATATGTATTTTAGTGATATGTGATATTTATTTTTAATGTACTTACATTATAAATGTGTGTATTAATGATGTGTATATTTATGTCGGGTTAGGCCCAGACATTAGAAGTAAAAGTTAGATATGGCAAGATACAGAATTTATTTCAATTACTCAAATAAATCAGAATATCTTAAATCTAGGATATAATGTGTAGAATTAGTAAAATATGTTACTATGAGAAAGAAGGCGGTCACATAGGTCAGTACTGACTGTCAGGGACAGTGGTCCACGTACCTACCGCAATAAAGATAGTACTAATTATCAGACTCTACAGTCAGTATTCCACATCCAATAATCGTGCAGTACTGACTGAAGAGAGACAGTGGTCCATGCCGACTCAACAGCGCAACTCGTTATAAAGGCGGTCGCTCAGGGAGGGGTAACGTCACAATATTTTATTAGTTTGAATCCAAGTGTTTTGAGCCAAATAATCGATATAAAATTAAATCGACTAAATAATTTTTCAGATGGTGCGTCCGGTGCACGTTCCACTAGCGCCATCCAGTCGCCGTTTCTCGCAGCTGGAATACAGTGCGACTGCCGTCATATATGTATATATGTGTAAACAATATTTTGAGTGTAGAATAAATGTAAATATTGTAAATAAATATTATTATATAATTTATGTGTTACAACAACAACTCATAATGTCCCACTGCTGGGCTCGGGTCTCCTCTCAGGAGAGGGTTAAGGCCATACATCCCCACGCTGGCCAAGTGCGGGTTGGGGACTGGCAAGAATACGTTGTGGCTACGTAAATCTGTTGTTGTTGGATGTTTTTAAGCCGCCCGAAGGCCTCAAACTAAGCTTCACGACTGTTATCGTATGATAACAACCGGGACCGACTGCTTAATGTGACCTCCGAATCACGAAGACGCTCATGGTAACATGCCACTAGCGGTCACCCATCCAGGTACTGACCGCGCCATCGTTGCTTACCCTCGGTGATTGTTTCTAATCACCGAGTACAACTGGGCTATGTGTTATGTTTAGTATAATTTGTTATATGTGTAAATTATATAAAATACATAAATAAAAGTAGGGGGATCCCTGCACTTTCTAAAATATTAGAAATAATTATATATAGAAGATTAGATTAGTACCTAACAAAAATGTACTTTTTTTATGAAAAACAGTACGGTTTTTTATTCAAAATCCAATACTCTAGGTGCCACCGTAGACTTAATAACTACCATGAGGACAAAAACAATTTGCAGTGGGGGTTTTTATTGATTTAAAAAAAGCCTTCGACACGGTCTGTCATAGTTTGCTACTGAAAAATCTGCAGACTATCGAAATCACGGGGATCGCATATAATATGATCCAGTCTTACTTATCCAATAGATACCAGGTCATACAGTTTGGAAAACATCAACGTTCTCCTCAATCCTTAACTTGCGGTGTACCACAAGGCTCAATACTCGGACCTTTATCATTCCTAGTGTATGTAAATTACATCTCCGAATTAAGTTTAGATGGACATGTGTAACTGTATGCAGATGACACATGTATGTTCTACTTTGGTCACAATCTGAACCTAATTATACAAGAAGCTCAAATTGATTTAAGCGTTTTGCAAAACTGGTTCCAATACAACCCCCTAACAATATATATTTCAAAAACTTCATATGTAATTTTCTGTGCTAAGACTAAAAAGCCTCCCAATCATGACAATTTGTTTATAAATGGACAAGTACTTAAAAAACCACTGATGAAAAATATCTTGGCTTAACAATGGATAAAAATATGACATAGATAGCACACATACAATTCATACAAAGTAAACTTTCATCCCTTGTAGGATCACTCCACAGCATGGTAAGATGCATTCCACAACAAGCTCGACCACTTATATACAAAGCATTAGTAAAACCACATCCGCTGTATCTAATTGAAATATGGCGTAGCGCAGCTATAATTAATACAAAACCAATACAAATGGGGACGCATTATTGTTTTGCGCCTATTGCCGTGGAGACTTTGGGCAGTTGGGGATCGGAGGCCAAAAGTTTGATTGCGGAAATTGGTCGCTGCATTACTCTTAAATGTGGTGACTCCCGCACTGGTTCGTTTCTGGTGCAGAGGATGGCCGTTGCTATCCAGCGGGGCAACGCTGCTAGTGTCATGGGCACTTTTTCGCCGAGAGCGATCCGGGGTGGGTTATTATAATGACATGAATTGTTTGATTGTATTTGGTGGATTTTAAATATTTGTATTAGGTAATTAAGAAATTAATTGTGAATAGCAATATAACTAAATATATTCCATACAAATATTGCAAAACAAAATTATAAAAAACCTATATCATTATGATTACTCAACAACAACAAAGACCATATTTGAGGAAACTAAGGTAATGAATATACAGCAACTTTATACATGTAAACACATGTATACTAAAATATTAAATTGTATTATCAAATACATACATTCACATATCACTTTCACGACAAAAGGAAGCATACAAAAATATTCGTCTCGTAAACCCGGTCATTTAGTATTACCATCAATAAGAATTAACTATAGCAAATACTCTGTGCCTTTTGTGGGAGCACAGCTATATAATGCACTTCCAGTGGACGTAACGTAGGCGATCTCGCTTAAAATTTTTAAAAAGAAACTATACAATCATATTTTCATCCGTCATCCACATCTCAAGACACACCGTTTGTACGATTTGAACCCACAACACTTGGCGCAGTAGGAAGCGATGTGACGACCACTGAAACCACTTGGCCAACCGTGTAGTCAAATGTTTTTGTTCTCATGTAAGTAACTTTGTCTTAATGAGAAATAAAGATCTTTAAACCGATATCATAATGCTTCCTTCTCATTCATTCACTGATAGTGGAGTTTCATAAGACACATATACTACAGGCACCAATAAAGTTTCATCAGTCCTAGGACTTCCCGAATCTCATACCTCGATGTATTTGTTGGATCACTGCAATTGATCGTGAACGTGAGTATGAAATAAGATACAAGAAAATAGATAGGGTCAGTCTGTTTTTGAATCAGATCGTGTGTGAGGTATATGTAATGTACTCCATTTGTGTGATGCTGATGTTCTTCTAGCCGATTTCGGCCACGGCAGCCAGTCTCACCGGAGACCAGTCAACTACGCAGGAGATATCATAGTGCTCACTTACAAATTTAATAATCTGATAAATAATTGTGACTATCCAACTAAACCTGCAATTACAATATCGATAAGATAGGGAATAAACTAAAGTTAGCTCTCTACAATCCTAATGAGTGATAATTTTGATATTCAAATTGAAAATAGTTATAGTGATTTGGATAATTTAAACAGTTCTCTTAACATTGAAAATTTATTAATACTGCATTTAAACGTGAGAAGCATAAATTCTAACTTTAAAAAACTAGAAATGTTTATTGAAAACTTAACTATAAAACCTGATGTCATTGTATGTACGGAAACCTGGGCACTTATGTGTTACTCTTTCTTTTCGCTTAATAATTATGATATTTATTACAACCACAGCCATATTAATAGAGCTGATGGTGTTGTTATGCATGTGAAAAAGTCATTACAATATACACCAATGACGGAAGTAGTTGGTGATTTAAAAATTGTCTCAGTCAAAATAAAACTAAATAACAATGAATCTATCAAGGTATCGGGTGTATACAGATGTCATGATGTAAATAAAGAATCTTTTGTTAATCTACTATCAACATATTTATCGGATAAACACGGAAAAAATCACGGAATATTCGGATATATATCGGATAATCACGGAATTGCTTGGGACTTCAATTTTAATCTTCAAAGCGTTGAGCAAATAACAAATTTATTTATGTCTACTTTTCTTGATAATGGTTACCTCCCTTATTTCAATGGAACTACTAGACCTCATGAATTAGGAGGATCATGCATAGACAATATATTTATAAAAACTAATTTTAGTGATATTAAATCTTTTACCTATACTAATGTATTTACAGACCACTACCCGATCTTTGTGTCTTTGAGTGTTGATACGCATAATCTTAAAAACAAACCCGAGTGTTATATCATAGATTATACTAGACTAAAGAATTTAAGTAATCAGGCTAACTGATCTACACTATTAAATATACAAGACCCAGAAGAATTTTTTGATATCTTCATCAATAAATTAAATCTGCTAATTAAAGACTCTACAAAGATAGTGAATAATAAAAAGTGCAATACTGTAGCTAGAAGCAATTGGATAACAAAAGGTATCATGATCTCCTGCAAGACCAAAGAGCTCTTATATAACATATGGAAACGTGATAAAAATAATATTAAGCTAAAAAATGAATATTATAATTATAATAAAATTTTAAGTAAATTAATCAAGGCTGCTAAAAATTTGTATGAGCCTGATAGAGTTAAAAAGTTCTGTAAAGATAGTAAAAAAATATGGAAATTTGTTAACAGTAAATTAGGCAAAAATGTAATGAACAAAAATGAAATTGACAGTATAGTATGTAATGATGAGATTATTAACGATAAGAGAATTATTGCAGATAAGTTTGCTACGTTTTTTACTGACATTGGTGAAAATTTAGCTAAGAAAATTGAAGTTAAAGTATGTAATATTGAATCGCATATACAACAAAACTGTAATAGTCTTTTCTTGAAGCCAACTAGTCAAACTGAAATTGAAAATACTATACTAGAACTAAAAGATAAAAAAGGAGGAGTTAATTGTATACATAGTAAAGTACTTAAACATATTTCAGGGGATATTAGTCGTCCCTTAGAATATGCTTTTAACATCTGTATAAGTGAAGCAGTTTGGCCTGAGGCTTTAAAAAAAGCTGATGTTATACCAATATTTAAATCGGGTAATAAGCATTTAATGACCAACTATCGACCAATATCACTTATCTCTAATTTGGCTAAGCTCTTTGAGAAAATTATACATACTAGATTAATAGAATTTTGCTCTAAAAATAACATTTTATCAGACAAGCAATTCGGTTATGTTAAAAATAGAGGTACAATAGATGCTCTTACTTTTACCACAAAAAGCATATATAATAATGTAGATAAAAACATTCCAAATGTGTTAGCTTTTCTAGATTTGGCTAAAGCCTTCGATACGGTAAATCATAACATCTTACTTGATAAGCTTTGGAAATACGGTATACGTGGTATACCACATCAACTTCTGAAAAATTAATTGAGCAATAGAACAAAATGTGTTAAATTAAATGACTATACTATCATCATCATCATCATCATCAGCCTATCGCAGTCCACTGCTGGACATAGGCCTCTCCAATTTCACGCCACTTAGTTCGATCTATGGCTTCTCGCATCCAGCTCCTGCCAGCCGTCTTGCGCAAATCATCGCTCCACCTGGCTTGTGGACGTCCTACACTACGTTTGCCGAGACGCGGTCTCCACTCAAGAACTCGTTTACCCCAACGGTTATCGGTTCTTCGGCAAATGTGGCCAGCCCACTGCCACTTCAGCTTGCTA
>PKRV01000774.1:0-99689 GCA_003709505.1 Hyphantria cunea
TACTAACTAGATCTGATATAAGTACATATATACTTTTTTTGTAAATACATATTATATATTATACATAGAAAACACCCAAACTCCGAAATAAATATTTGCAAATCATAGAAACATTTGGCCCGACCCGGGAATCGAACCCGAGACCTCAAGCACAGCAGTCGCATACGCTACCACTGCGCCACAGAGGCAGTCAAGTTATATATTATATATGTTATAACAGCTGTTAAAGATTTTTGATATATTCATCATCATATATATATACTTAACTACGATTACTATCCAATAATACAAATTGTATATGGAATTTTACGAAAGACCTATTAAATCAAGAGATACAATCTTTTTTGCTCTACATTACTGATTTCTCAGTATGCCGGTAGGAACAAAAAACGAAGATAATCACGAGCTAAATCTACTGCTAGATGGTAAACAAGTAATAAACAGGATCGGTTATGACTTTGTGGTTAACTGCGAGGAGCAACATAATATTGAAAATAAGGGCGGATTCACATTTTCTCATATTATATTTAGTAGTACGTGGAGCAAGCCCTGGACAACTGTAATTAAGGAGACTCGAGTGCAAGTATCTTCGATAGTGTTGGGTCTTCTGTAATCTTCACTTACTCGGTGAAAATCAACGAAAAAATTCCTCAATCTTAGGTCTCAATGACGCTGTAGTATAATCCCGTGTTAGATGGCCTAAGTGCATCCAAGCAGTGCTCTGCTACTCCCAATAATTATGGAATAAATTACCTTCAATATGATAACAACACAGCAAAGTGATGCGGTGGTATCATCCTGTTTGAGTTGGCCTATTAGCAGTGATCTTCTACTACCAATTATTAAGGAATGAATGGCCTTCAATATGATGGTAAAAATGTGATTATCAGGATAACAGCACAGCAAAGGGTAGGAAAACTTTAAAGAAATTCTATACCAACCTGTTTGACTAGCTTAGTGTAGCATACCAAAGCCTTCTTACCCGTAATTGGTATACAATAAAGTAAATTCTATTCTATATCCGCTTCTCTCTCTCAGGTTCTTCTCGTAGACACCAGCTAGGGTCTCAGGGTAACTTTTCCAGTTCTAATGCCTGTTCATGTCACTACTTCACTATCCGCACCGCCTGCAACTACAGGCAGGTCACTGGGTTGGGTCCAGATGGGCCCGTTGGATCCGCTTCTACTTAAATACTTGTTGATAACTTTAAATAAATATTTCGGACATCTAACAAGCAACGCCATCTAGTCCCAAACTAAGCAAAGCTTGTATAATGGGTACTAAACAACTAATATAAATACTTTTTTTTTATAAATGCATACATAATATACAGAGAAAACACCTAAACTCCGTAACAAATATTTGTAGATCATGTATGATCCTTAATCCGACACGAGAATCGAACCCGAGACCGTATAGCACATTAGTCCCATACGCTACCACTGCGTCACCGAGGCAGTTTATTACTTTAGTTTCTAAGTTATTTTTCTATAAGCCGTGGAAGTCTTAATATAAATAATTTAAATGTGCGAGTGGCAGGCATCTGTGAATGCGCCCTTAGAGACTAACTCTTTCCAAGAAATGCCTTGAGGAAATTTTGAACTTGTACACCAGTGCTATTTAGGGATAAAAATCAGGGTGTAAATGTTTATTTCAGATTAAGAATATCGCCATAAAAGTACTGTATTTCAAATAATTACTATATTCATCGATATTTAGTTTTTTTAATTCGAACATTTATCGATATATTCGAGAACCTTAAGATCGCTTTGTTTGACAATCAGATATGAGGATTGAAATCAATGTACCTACATACACAAATATGAAAGACTAGCCTTTACCTGAGGCTCCACCCCCGTGTATAGGTTAAAGCGACAAAAGTAGCCTATTCCCTTCTCCAAGGTCCTCTCCATCTCTATGCCGAAATCCGAATCTAGTCGTGACAGACGGAGAGATAGGGTAACTTTCAAATTTATAAGATCATAGTACAGAGTATGGATTTACATACCTAAATGCACACTTTAACAACTTGATATTGCTTACTTCTTTAAAAGTTAGTAAATTTAGATTAACTTAATCTTAATTTACTTACTCATAACTACTTTCTAGATGATAAAACAAATTTCCAAATCGATTCATAACTGATGGATCACGGAGATGTGTGAACATTGACAGCCGTGGACTGAGGTTGGCTGATGAAGATGAAGTAGGTTTATGTTCATCATCGATACGAAGTGTCACCCCTCAATTCATCCCAAAGGAGGCTTTCATAAAAGGCGACTGAGGGAAGGAACTTGCAACGTAGCAAACTAAGGACGATACAGCGTTGCCAGTTTTTGTTAAATCGGGATTTAACATTTAAAAAAAAAAAGCGGTATTATTTCTTCGCAAACGGGACAAAGTACATTAAACGAATCTAATCAGAAATAACGAAGACGACCAAAAAAAAGAGGTCTAATTTTTTTATTCTGCTGCATACATCCGCACAATTCTTGAAAGAACTGGTGCTAGTTGCCATTTTGATTTGTATTATGATGGCCGTAGTACCTTTTAATTATCATTTTTTACTGTCTGGCAATTTTACTGACGATAAAGGATTACGGCTAACTAACATCACTTTCGGCGTCCAGCCAGTTTTGTCCACAAAAAGCGGGACAAAATTTGTCCCGAGATTAAAATGTTGATTCAAAAATCGGGACGTCCCACAAAATCGGGTCGTTTAGCAACGCTAGGACAATGTCACTGCAAAGAGATGTTTTTTTTTCATAAATAACTCGCTAAAGTGGCTCTACTGAGCCTGATGGTAAGTTCAAGCAGGATCCAACAGTGGGGGCCACCATACACACTGTGAAAGCAGACAATGCAGTATGGCGTCCCACACTACGGCGGCTTTGTGAGATGTTATTTCACGCCCCGCTTAAATGACCCGGGATCGTAGTGGGAGGGAGACACGTGCGCTGGTAATGAGTTCAGTTAAACTTGAAACAAAGTCTATTCCAAACCATCGTGGTCTATTAGTCCTAAACCTCCTTTCTAAGGGGAACCATGTCCAGTAGTTGACTGCCAAAATCTGTTTATGTTATGTGTAGTTAATATTCTTCAATACTTGTAGTTAAATAAATTCTTTTGTTGTTTTGAATTATTAAACCTAACTCATTAGCACAATAACGATCTTTTTGCGTATATTTCAATTAGTACTTCCGAGATGTTTCTTCCTCTAGTTATTTTTAAATCATTCATATCGTGAGTCATATAATCGCTGAGTTTGAGAATACCTTGAGATGTTTAAGAACATTGTTCTACGTGTACAAAGTTTTCCTCTGTCCTCAGTTAAAATATTTGTACTAATGATGCATAAGAATAAATTTTTGTTATAATTCAAATGTGATAATGAATAAACAATTAATATAATAATTGAGTGAGAATTTGTACAAAGTAAGTAAGTAGTAATAGTACTTTATTTAATCTGAAATTTAAAATAGTCATTAATAATAATTAAGTTTTAAAGTATTATGAGCTTTGAATTATTACAGTTTGCAATAAGCTCTGTTTTTAAATCTTAATGTTTGTTGTTTTAAATCTTAAGGTGTGTCGTTTTCTTTTTAAAGTCGTTTGGAAGGATTACCTACTTTACAAAAACAATAGATATATTTTATTGCATATTTTTTTCTTTCATTATTTTTTTAAATGTACAAATAATGAATTATCAATCTATTAGTACAAATATTTAAAAACAATAGATGTTACTTTGGCTATGTCCGTCCGTCAATGTCCTTTATAGATGCATTTGTAATTTTTAAATTACTAAAATAACATTTGTTTTGTTTAATTGATCTAATATATAGCTATGATTAGGACGACTTAATGTGGTAGTAATTATATTCATAGATATACTAGTAACCCGCGTCCACTACTTTGGGCGTTAACCACCCGCTTTTCTTCGACTTATTATTTTGACCTAAATCTTCTGTTCAATCATAGTAAAATATAGCCCATGTCACTCCCGAATAGTGTCACTTTCTTTTAGTGAAAGAATTTTTAGGATAGGATCAGTAATTACGAAGATTACCCCCTTCATTTGTATAGATAAATACAAACTGAACCACCGAACTTGTTCTGCGTATATTTTCAATCCTGCCCAGGTCCTATTAGTCTAAATAAGCGTTAATTAACGTTTACTATCTTATCTTAGGCACGTCAGCAAAACATATATTTAAAAAATAACGAAAATCGATTAGGTCGTTTTGAGTCTATCGTGAGCGACAACATGACAAGAGAATTATATGTATTTAATAGATATTAAACGACAATGTTTATCAACATCTACATGTATGCCTAACTATGTAGGTATATCAGCATAAAATATTATTAATACATAATGATTTTTAAGATAATCAATCCTATTACTTATATGTTTAAAAATCAATATTGATTAGTCCGCTCCAAAGGAGTACTCAGCAATTTTCTAGAATGTGATATGTGCTTCGAGTATTTTCTTAACGCAATGTGTGTGTATTATGCAAGCTGCTAGATCTTTGTATTTAGCATAAATGTTTACATTATTAAAAGGTTGAATAATCTGCATGTAAAAAGGACACCTATTTATATAACTAACACCCTCCTGTGTTCCAAAGAGCATTTTATTTCTAACTGCTAGTGACATTTCCGTCCAAATCAGTTCAGCCGCTTCAAAAATTATCCGGACCAAACAGACAGACCGAGCAACAAAAATTTTAAAAATAAGATTTTTGATGCAACTACTGTTCCTATATACTTTCATATGCTTTTAATACAAAGCTGTTTATTTGAAATTGGAAACAGACATTTCACTTTTATTTATTTCTATAGATTCTCCGGTTAAGATCCCATCGACGTTTCTCTCGTTATAGTATCAATGACGATATGTTATTAAAGACAGATAAACTTGAATACATTTCTTTTTAAGTATTCTAAAAACAGGAGTCTATCAGGAATGTGTAAGGAAGGCAGTCATCAAATAGTTTTACCACAAAGTACGTTAGGAAACATCTTACATCATTCGTACAAAACTGTATAATTAGGACCCAGTTCAATGTTAAACTAAGCAAGTTAATTAAGCTATAACGCAGGAAATGTTCCGTAGAATAATGCACTACGGTCGTAATGTGTCGTTACTCTATTAGCAATTGAGAGGAATTTTTTGCAGAATGCATGTAATTTGCTTGCTGCAAACTCTAAGGGGTTAAAGAGCCCCTTTCTGCGAGCAAGTTATGGTTGCCAAGGAGACGGCAAAGCGGGGCCGGGAGAGGTTTAGAACTCTACCGGCTCGCCAGGCCCGTGAAAGGGCCAGGTACCGCAG
The DNA here is from genome assembly GCA_003709505.1 of Hyphantria cunea. Classification (NCBI taxonomy): domain Eukaryota; kingdom Metazoa; phylum Arthropoda; class Insecta; order Lepidoptera; family Erebidae; genus Hyphantria; species Hyphantria cunea. The sequence goes on from PKRV01000774.1 coordinate 5,339, forward strand.
GCGACTTGGGCGCCAGAGATCTCAGAACGATCTCCGTCTTCCATAAGCGCAAGCCTGAGGGTGACAGATGAGGCCATCTGTCACCCAAGCAGAAGCAGACTCGGATGGAGGCGCGGACGCTGCGGAGAGTGCGCGCCTAGATAGATAGTAACGGGAACATCGCCGTTCCCACACAGTAGGGGACCATCTACGAACCGTAGGTGGCCCGAGGTACGTCGGGATTCCAAAGTTTTCACTTGCAAGGGTGCACCTCGCTCTATATATACATATATGCCTGTTGAGATTAATGTTTTAAAACTTGATTACAAGAAACATAAGAGAGCCTATGGTGGGAATATACGGATCTTCTTAGGGAGAGCCCTATGTCCAGCATAGGATATTAAAGGCTGTTAATAGCAGGGACACAACAACAATTTTAACATTTGTATTATGTGCATATGTCATGTATTGATCTGTACATCATAATCTATACTATTATTATAAATTAATTATAAAAAATTATAAAGAGGTAAATTTTCTAACTTTGTTTGTATGATTGTAGGGGGTAATCTTCGGAAATACTGATCCGATCCTAAAAAATCTTTCGATAACAGAAAGCGACACTATGGAGCTGTACATAGGCCATATTTTATAATGATTGTACCAAAAAACAGTTAAAGAAAAGGGGACGATTAACGCCCAACGTAGTGGGCAAGGGTTGGCAAGTTTAAAATAAACCTATAGCTTAACTAATCAAAGATGTTTTCAGAGCAGGTAAATGAATAAGTGCAAATCTTTACGTTTAACATAATGTGTGTGTGCATAATGATTAAAAGGTACTCATTTATATAGTTAGTTATCTCTGTTAATAGAATACCCTATGTACCTATCTACGTGTGGAAATTCATATGTGTGACAGAGAGAAACAGTTTTTTTTTGTAAAAGACCTCTCCTGCATTAGGAATATACATTCCTGTGTCACGGGGATCTTTACAAATATACATGAATCGAACGCAAAGTACACCCAGACTTAGAACAACATTTTTTGGATCACACAAAGTGTTGTCCCATGTAGGATTTGAAACCACAACACCACGCAGCAGGAAGCGGAGTGGCGACCACTGAAACCACTACGCCAACCGCGTAGTCTTAAGTTTGCTAGCTAAGTAAACCTAACGGTGTTACTTTGCATTACGACTCTTTAACGAGCATGAACTAAACGTAATCTCATTAAATCATTTATTTGGTCTGCAGAATCAGGAAACAACATTAGTTTTAAAATCTGAATATTTTGAATACTGGCCCTTTTTTAAATCTGCCTAAATATTATTAAGAGCAACGTATTTGCAGTATAAAAGAGTACCGCAAGTGGCTTTGGTTAGACATAGTCTAAGAGGTCTCGGACACGATATTGAAGTTCGGCTATTTATTCAAAACTAAGCTGAGCCCCGCGTTGTTACCCGCGATGTAACAACGTCGCGGTAAAAGGAAAAAAAAGCTATTTAAAAAGTCCGTCTCCTGGTTCTAAGCTACTTTCTCACCAATTTTCATCCAAATTGGTTCATATTATTGAGCCGTAATTAGTGCAACTTACACGACTTTATTTTATATCTATATGTATATATATAGATATGTTATAGCTAACTTTTTGCAATAAAAACACTATAAGTTTAATATATTGTTTTGATTATATATGACATCTACCCTGATATTATAAATTCGAAAGTAACTCTGTGTATTGCATTTTTCACGGCTAAGCCGCTGCACCGATTTCAATAAAATTTGGCATGAAGATACCAAGTGGAGGCCTAATGGTTTAAGCGGTCGCCACGCCGTTTTCTACTGCGTCAAGCGTTGTGGGTTCACATCCTACATGGGACAACACTGTGTGTGATCCAGTAATTGTTGTTCTTAGTCTGGGTGTTCTTTGTGTAGTGTAAAGTCCCCCGCGACACAGGATTTGTATTCTTGATGCGGGAGTTATCCTATCAAATTAAAAGTATGCCTTCACTTGGCAATGTATGTATTTATTGAAAATGTATTTGTTTATTATGGCCGTAAGTAGAACTAGCACGTTTGATTAGTGACAGACTAATCTCTAAACTTGTGCTACACGGCACAAGTTTAGAGATTAGTCTGTCATCTACATACAGTTTGCCTACAGAGCGCCGGCGCCACTCGAAAAACGATTAAGTAATCTTAACGGTTTTCTGACAGCTAACCGTTAAACCGGAACATATACTAATTATACTAGTTTAATGTCGTGCCGTTGTTTTAGTTTTTAATTCGTATAATTTACTAGTGTGTCGGGCTCAGACTTTACGGTAAAATGTTAACTTATCTACTCAGCGCTGCTGAGGTAGCTAATTTGTTACATTCTTTTTTATGCAACTAAATTACATAGTCGTTCTAGACAAACGAGTACAGGTATAGTCAGAAGTTTATTCTCAACTTAAAAAGTTACATATTTTACAGCATCTTAGCAGCGTATGAAAAAAATTGAATATGAGCGTACTATATGCTGAAAAGAATTAGGTTAACAACATAAAAACGGAGGGAGATTCAGGTAAATTATTGTCGTCATCGTCAACAGCCTCCAATAGTTCATTGTAGGACATAGGTCTGTACTTGGAAAGGAGGTTTTGGCGTACAATACCATTCTGATCAGATGTGTTGCTGTAGTTTTTATTTCAAGTGGTCTGGATGTCGTAATAACAGCGGTTCCCGGATTCTTCACATCTCAGGTGCAGAGTGGCACACCGTGTGGTTTTAGTTGGTCCAATTCTGACACACCACCCCGCCGCAAACCCCGGTGGGGCGAAGGCCCGAGGGGGTTTACACACATTAAAAAAAGGGTTTATTTCAAGCTTTTCTTATCTTTCCAACGCTTTCCAAATAAAAGCTATCAGCCAATCAACTACGTGATTTTACAAAATCTGCGTGAATTGAAAATGGCATTGAAAAACAATGTTTAAACGTGTCTGATAACTTTTGAAAAGTAATAATATACAGTTTAGATCCATTAGTTTGAGCTATGTTGATTTACGGTCAACGGCCATCGACGAACCAAATAGAATGTGTTGTCAAGTGCTAAACCAAACTGACAACTGTTTACACGGCTAATATAAAAACAGTACAGAATATTGAATAATACACTGTACAAACTACGTATGTACAGTGTATTATTTTATGTAGATATACCGGTAAATATAAATGGTTAGTAGTTCCAATACACAGTAGCTTTGTTTGAGCAAGGCCACAGACGAGGAAATATATTTTAAACTAACCGTTCTTAGCAGTTTAAGAAAAGATTACAGACGCTTCTCTGATCCTAAAATTCGTAGCGTGATGTTGGATATCTCATAACTTTTATCTAATCAAAAGCTCTGTGCAATAAATAAATTCTGATAGTTGCTTAAAGAGATAAGCGGCTTAAGCTCCGTTGGTCCAGCGGTAAGAGTGTGCCTTTTAGATGTCATTCGAGAGATCTAAGGTGCGATTCCCGGGTCGGGGTAAAATCTTTTTGGGTTTTTCTTTCAATAAATTCTGAATAACAGCCTGGAGTACGGAAGTTTAGGAGTGTTTCACGCCTGTGCAAGAACAAGTTTTAGCCGTCAGTCCCGAATGTCATGAACATATGCGGCAATCGTTATTGGGAAGTCAGTGTCCTCAAATATACTGGCAATTTATTCAACCTTCGAATTCAGTTCGCCCTCAGGGTTGCAGATCCGTAGCCAGTCACTCCATGTAAAGAACTGATATTTAGGTAAAACCGGTCGAAATAGCAGTCGACCCCAAATGATCTTCGGAATAATAAAGACTAGGAGTTGGTGATGATTTGAGGATAATACGTCTTAAATAGACATACAAATGTTTAAGGTTTATTATTTCAGTGTTTGAATAATAATAATAGATTAAATGACGTAATTGAACAAGTTCGTTGACCTATTGTTGACTCTGAACCTTTACATCGGAAGAGCTCACATAAATATTTTATGGTATGATATTAGACAGTCGCCTGATTACTAGGTAGTACCGCTGGCCATAGACACCTGGAACTAATAGAATCATGAGTGCTGACCTTTAAGTAGGGGTACTTAAACTTCAAAACCGGGAAGGGTAGAGTTAAGCGTATTTCTACAATGAAGAAACTTATCTATCACATATAATTATCGGGTCAAGTAGTTGCTCATGATGAACTTCGAAACAATAAAACCGATTTTCATGTTTTTTTTTAATTGTGTGTTGTTCTGTCAGTTGCCTCTGTATCTGCTGATGGTTATAACTGTAACCTCAATGCACCTACCTTACCAGATCTCTACACCCACTAAAGGTTGGCTGGTAATGAATGTCCTGGGCATTAAGTCTGCCGATGTACACGACTTCATGAAGTTGTGAAATAAAAAAATAAGAGAGTTAATATTACTCTTAAACCAATAGTAGTCGAGGATGATCGAGATGCAGACGAAGTTACGTGGGCTAGTTAGTAAAAATTCAAATAGAAAATTCACTTAAATGTAAATACTGTCAAGAGTAAATTAGTGTAGCTCCAAAATGAATATATAGCGACATGTTCTTTTTCTAGGATTAACTAAACAGATGGTGTGGTTAAGCGGTCACCTCGCTTTTTAAAACGGTTGTGTTGTGGGTTTAAACCTCACATGGAATACTACTTTATGTGATTCGCAGATTTTTGTTCTACCTTTGGGGGTTCTCGTTTAAATATTCCCAGTACAGGAGTTTAAAAAAAATAGGCTACTCAACGGCCTGCCTTTGTTTGTTTGTTTTTTCGACCGGTGAATATTTTATGTATAACTTCTATACCAAAAAAAACACATACCTTCCCAGCAGGTGCAAATGAAGACACATTAGAGTTACAATTGATAGCATTACATGTTTGTCTATTGACCTTTGCTGTCTTATAAGTGTACGTCACATCGTCTTTATCGCTGTTTATTCGTTGTATGGAGGCAATGAGAATATAAATTTTAGTTAATCGCGAATACGTTACTGCTAGTATTAGTTTACTATTTAACAAGCTTTTGCCCGCGCCTTCGCCGGTATGTATGTCGGTTATCGGGGTAAATAGTAGCCTTGATGTTGTTCTGATGAATAAGCTATGTTACAGTAAAGTTTCATCTGAACCCGTTTAATAGTTTTTGCGTGAAAGTATAACAGATATCCATTCAAACTTTCACATTTATAATATTAGTAGGATTAAGACTGTTTATTTAACTTAAAAAGTAGTTAAAATGCTTTATACTAAAACTTACATATAAAAAGTAAATTTAAGTGTTGCCCGAAACGAGTAGAATGGACACCCGATACACTAATGACTACCTGGCAATGGACTCCTGAAACTCAAGGGACTCAAGTGTATTTGCGTCCTTTATGTTCCTTTGCCGTATATTGGGAGAGGAAGATCGAGCCTCTTCTTAACCCTAGTTACACATTAAGGACAGGATGAGTGCGTTAGTCAGGATTTCCTGTAAAGTCAAGGTGTTACTTGAGTCAAGCTGCCGAATATTACCCGAAGTATGATTGGTAAACTACAAACATGGTAAATTAAGTTGATACTGTTAGAAAAAATCTGTCCCTAGTACATAAACAGATAAAATTAACTAGGTCTTCGAATATGAAAATATTCAATGTAGTGATTCCGAGAAAGTGTTACAGGTTTTAAAAATAAGTAAAAGTCGGTCCTTTCACCGATTATTTGATAACTAATCAACTAGAAGTCCTTTTTAAAATGTATTCTATCAAACTAGATCACTATTTAGAAAGTTTCTGGTAAATTAGAATTTGAAACTGGTCAAGCAGACTCAATGTTCTACATACTTCTACTTAATAACAGATGATTTTCCAATAGTTTTATGGCTATCAAATTGAAAATCCATCTTAGACATTTGTCCTGGATTAAAGCAAAATAGTTCATGACTGTAACCACCCCTGTTTATTGCATCGATGTCGAAGAGCAACTAAGTGAGCAAATAACGCAGGGCAACGGTACTGCAAACAGATGGAAAACATGAAAAAACCTCTATACCAACACGTCTAGCCAGCTTTCGTAAGGAAATACCCATGTCCAGCAGTAGACCACTAAAAGCCAATGATGATTAACGATAAGGAAACAAAATACTAAATTGATTGCCTTAAATATTTGATAAAGCGTTGTATCAGCTCTGCATCAATCCCTTCTTGTTATTATAGTATAATAAAAAGACTAAGCCACAAAAAATAGAAAAGTAGATAGCAGCTACAACGAAGCGTGCCCGGGTTTTACCTAGTACTAAATTAAAACCTCGGTCCACCGCATCTTGTACAAATTACTTTGAGTATTAATCACAATTTTATCTTATAATCTTAAACAAGTTTATCTGAATTATTTTTAAGACTTTTGAAGGGCGCTTATAGTTAGTTTGTTCCTTATACATATAGTTATGCATCTATATATCCATCATGATGAGTAGAAAACGAACCTACACTGTCTTGTTCATTATCCACTTGATCCATAGTTTTTTTTACCTTTCTGTGCTCCTCCTCCAAACAAATTTAAACTGTGCCAAATTTCATACTACTGCGTTCGAATGATTTTCGTGAAAAGGGGTACAAAGTTCTTGCTTCAATTATAAAGTATCAGGCAAGTCGATGCACCTGCATTACGACGGATGGTATTTTCCACTCTTGAGGTGGTATTTCTTCTGTAAATTTCAATGGGGCCAAATAGGGTATATACCCTCTTCATTTAAAAAGGATTCCTAACCTTTTGAAGTAATAAACTTATAAAGAATATACGAGACAATAGAATTTTGTCCTATTTAGTTTGAAGTCAGTTCAAAATGGAAAGCTTCGATTATTGACGAAAGGTGTCACGCGGACTATTATGTGCATATATATATGTTTATCTACGTTGTTATAACATGCGCAAAACTGTGTTCAATGACGCAAAAGCTTCCGAGCGTCATTACACTTTGGCACGTGTTGCGACTTCAGTTAACACATATATTTGGAAACACGTACTTGTGTATCACCGTATGAAAGTGTCAAGCTTGCTGTGAAAAACGTCTGAAAAGGTAGGTCTATTCCTTAGTATATTTGACTGCCACCGAGATTTGGATACATCAATTATATCTCGAACAAGATTGGTGTAATTTAATCGATACCTAATTAAATTTGAAGGCTTTATCTATTAATTACATTAAGACGTTACTGTTATTACCTTTCCTTGTAAATTGTTTGGTTATAAATATTTTATTGAATATTCGATTGGGAAAAACTTACCTCCTAATTCAATATGTAATGCTATTTACCTCTAAGCAACATTTCAATGTTGCTTTCAACTTTAAACTTTAAGTTGAAAATAAATAACAGCTGTAGCTTAAAAGTTAAATAACGTTTATAAATAAGGGGTTAGTATACGAGTACACTTCTAACCCAATCACGCGAGCTTAAAATTAGAGTCGTTTATTACAGATGGCCTAGGTCAATAAGAAAGACTTTCTTTTAGAGAACCAATAACATAATAATAAGCTCAACGCAAAATCAGGTTTAAAAAACCTATCATGTGATGCTTATAGCCTGTATACCTACTTTCTTTGACCTGACATCTTAACTATTGATCTTTTCACAAGATTATAGAGAACGAACATAATATTAAACAGGGACGTAGGTAACCTCTATTTACCCGACTGCGGAAGAAGGAGGGTTATGTTTTTAGAGTCATAATGTATATTTCTTTGACACGACCTAGAGCCTAAACGGCTTGTCGTGTTTTTATGTGAGTGGTTTCAATTGATTCGTCTTAGTCGTGAGAGTGACACTGAGTACATAAGAAAAGGTTAAAAAAACTTTTCAGCCCTTCAATGAATTTAATATAGATGGCAGATATTGACGCAGTCAGGTTTTTATATTTTAAATAATTAAATAATTGTTATTACCCGACTGTGGCAAAGCTAAAAGACAGCGTAACAGTTTTGTCAGCCTATATACGTATGTTCCACCGTAGTTCCTAAACTTCTGAAGAGATTAATGAATGAGGTCTCAATAGATTCGTAGTAATGGCCCGGTTGACATATAAACGTTAATACCTGTTTATACGTAGTCGTTTTTAGTTTGTTAAAAGACTTTCTTTTATTTTTACACACTGATACAGTCTGTGTGACTGGGTTGGTACCAAAAAGCTTTTAAATTCTATTTCATTACATTCTAGATATATTGGAAAGAAAGTTTTACAAGAGAAGAGGGAATTGTATATTTCTTACATGGGTAGGGCAAGGAACATTGGAACAAAGGCTCGAATTGAAACCTAATCGAACGCGCTCGGTGAAACACAGCGTAAGCGCTGTTTCACACCGGTTTTCTGTGAGGCCGTGGTACCATCCGGTCGAAACGGCCCATTCATGCCGAAGTGTGGCCCTCCCGCGATTAGAGCGGTATGGTAAGATTATGGCTACATGTATTACTTTAGCTATTACTAACTTTCGAAAGCAAGGCGTCGCTAGGTGTTAACAGAAACTAAATGTGTGTTCTACTTCGAGCACACAAATTCATTTAATACTCCGTCTAGGTGTAAACCTGTTCAATACTAGGTCTTTGGTCCAAGTACATTCAGAATGCAGCTTTGAGAACCATGCATATTGTATAAAATCATTATTATCTTTTAAAGTATAATGAACCTGAATTTCCAACTATAATAGGAATTTTATGAAGTATTAATCCATATTTATTGAATTATTCAAGATTTTTTAATGGAACTAAATTAAACTCCAAGTGATCGACGAAAAATACATTTTATGGCAAAGGAAATTAGGTGTCACGGTCTATTCCTAATCAGCTTTTTAAAACGAAAAAACAAACACATAACCTCAAACTGTGGTAATTATAAAATCCAAAAACTCATAACATTTTCTCGTTAAACCAAATGCAATAATACCATCATAATTAAGTATATCTAGAGAGCAAGAAAAAGATTAAAAACTTGAATCCGGCCACGTACACTTTTCATATAATTTATATAGCCTGTCACCTAGTACAGTAAGTATTACGAATCTATTAACACCTGATTCATTGAAATCGGTTCAGTAGTTTAGACACTGTGGAACATTCATAGACTACCAAAACGTACTATATGTACGTCACAAATATAGTCTTATAAAATATAGCAGTATTACTATATTACCATAAATGCCTGCATCATAAAATAATGTTCAGCTTAAAAAGGATTTATCACTTAATCATTTACAGATATTCAGTAGAGATGTACATTAAGATATTCATCTAAAAGTTAAAGTAATATACATCTAAATGACAGCGATTCTTCAAAGTAAATACCACGTTACGATGTGTTTACTATGTTCCTTTACTTTATCAGATTTCCTTATTGTCCAAATTAGAATTTTCCTCTACGTTAAATGTTTAGTATTCTAACCATGGTTGCTTTGCGAGACGCAATGATGTCAGAAAAATAATTTTGGCCAAATCATAGGCAAAAACAAAACCTTTCCTCAACTAACGTACTGTTGATAAAATAATGTCAAACTTTTATTCCGTTCCGCTCCGTTATGAATTTATTCATGTTATGTATTTTGAAAACCTTTTGTAACTTAAATAAGTTTATTCGGCATGCAAGGCTGACTCGACCGGAGTGAAACGACGGACTCACGGAAAACCGGTGTGAAACCACGCCTGCGCTGTGTTTTACCGAGTAAGTGAGGATACCCCTTCTGAAATCCCTAAAGGCTGGGAACGCACTTGTAACGACTCTGGTGTTGCGGGTGTGCATTGGCGGCGTCAATCGCTTACCATCAGGCGATACGTATGTTCATTTGCCCCTATTCTATAGAAAAGCACGTAGTTAGGGCTCTATTACTGATTATAGATTAATTAATTTTTTATTTGAAATAATAATAATATATAACCTATTGATAACCTCAGAATATAGATAAAATAGCTCTTTTTGCCTTTTATAATAATTATAGCATTTAGATATATTTTTTTTATATATTATTTAGATTAGTAATACTTTGATTGCACGTATGTCTCAGTGGTTAAAGCAGTCGCTTCCTACTTCGCTAAGTGTTTTGGGTTCAAACACTACATGGGACTACAGTTTGTGTGATTCACAAATTATTGTTCTGAGTCTGGGTTTTCTTTGTATCCGTTTCATTCATTCAATTAGTAAAGATCTCCGCGACATAGAATATATTTCTAGTACGAGAGTTGTCTTTAGAAAACTCTCACAAAACAGATGAAATTATCGAGGACATCTGGCGGTAAAATTAAATGCACTTACTACTAAACCAGTAAGCGTGTTTTTTTTTACTAAACTGTGTAAATACTTCAGATTACGTAATATTGATTTTATGGCGTGGAAATTGTTATTACGGTATAATCATATTACCTAAAGATGTTATAATTTTTGGTATAATTACTTCTTATTACATAGTTCTGAGTCTCTGCGTTCTATGTGTTCGATTCATATATAAATAAATAAATATGTTCAGACATTTTAACACAACGCCATCTAGTTCCAAACTAAGCAGAACTTGTACTATGGGTGCTAGATAACTGATATTAATACTTATATACTTTTTTTTTGTAAATAAATACATATTATACATAGAAAAAACCCAAACTCCAAAACAAATATTTTGATATATGTTTGTAAAGTTCTCCGTAACGCAGGATTTATACACAATACTTGTCTTTTTTTTTAAAGTTTATTTGTGTTTAACAACTCCCTGGTTAACGACTGTGTAAATTTTCTCCTACACTACTTCTTAATTTTATTTTATGTAAGCAGGGGGAGGGCAGATGAGCGTACGTATCGCCTGGTGGTAAGCGATTACCGCCGCCCATGGACACCCGCAACGCCAAACGCGTCACATGTGCTGGCCTTTACTCCTGACGTATACCTATTATGTAAATTATATAGACACTAATGAAAAAATCATTACGCGTCCGTTCATAATTAAATGTAATTTTTGGATTGTAAAGTTTACAACAACAATGACAGTCATTTCCAATTATACGATGTTTCATGGCTAATGCGTGAATTTTTTTACAAAATCGTCTGATGTGACTAATACACTACCGTAGCGAGTATAATAATAATACTATACCCACATAATAATTATGTTAATATAACGATTTACAATAACTATTATGCCAAAGCTGTCACTTATGTCTGTTTTTTTTTACAAATAAACAGTTTTTAACATATATTTCATGCAGTTTAGTTAGAGTATAAGGTTTTGTATGAAATATTACACAGTTCTTTGTTTTTTGTTGGTTTTTACCTTTGGTAGATAATAATATATTCCTCTTATAGTCTATGCTAATATTCCAAAGAGGTAAAGTCTGTGAGGTTGTAGATGGAAATATATTTATCTACAGAATCGATTTTAAAAATTATTATACCAATAGAAAGTCACGTAACGGCATAATCATGATTGTGGCTAAAATCCGTAAAAACAGATAAAAAAAATTGTAAGCCACGTTATTTCGTAGGCTAAATATTAATATGAAAATTGATTACCGCGATATCCACTATACACACGACCAGACCCTCGATGTCTATAATATCAAACAAGCTTACATATATATCTATGGGTCCGTGGAATCAACCCGGTTGAACCTGTTGCCTGTCCGTTTATGCCGAAACATGTCTCTTTGAAGGGGGTAAGACTTTCTAAGAACATGCGTCGTAAATGAGTTGACGAACACTTAAGAAGTGTATATATATATAATATACAGTAATAACGTCTCTAAGCTTTACCCACTTTTTTTAGGCATTAGCAATCTTACAGATCAGTTCATTAACTGATATACAAGGCTCATAACACAAAACTATTCTTTATTGCAAGGTTAACACTGTTTTCTGTTGGTTGGAGTTTATACAGTATAATGTTCTGTAGTTGATGCATTCATTCGGTTTTCTTCATACACTTGTTCATCAAAACATATGTATATTTATTTATTTATTCAATTAAGGAACACAAACAGTAGTATATGAAATGTACATAGGGTTGCTATTAAAAACTGAACTTAATAAATATACTACCCACTACGTTTTCCACAGATTAGTTAGCTTCTTAGTATCAACATATATATGAAGAGCCAGGATAGCCTGGAGGCACTTCACTCATCTTCTCCAATTATGTGGGTAGGTAGGCGCGGAAATAGAAATAAATTACTTTAGAATACAGTCGACGTTTTTTTAATCAGTATTCACTGAAATCACTCAGGTAATTACCAATTATTAATATACGTAATCAACTTAATTAAATCTTAAAATAGTACGATCACGAAGATTCTGAGTGATTCGTCACAAGCGTAGTGCGCGGGCGCCGTTTCGTTCAAAAGTGCCTTCAAGATGGCCGCCCGTACTACCATCGTCAATGACGCTTCTCTAGGTTGACATTTACAGTACTGTCAACCTGATGTTTTACGGAAACGCCGTCATATACACAAAAATGCGTATTATATTTGTGTACGTATTTTGAGGAGAATGATTTAATTCCCTAAGCAACACACAGATTACATCGTAATGATCTTAGTATAAAGTCAAGATCACCCTTCTATTTCGATTAGGTCTCATATAACGAAAAGATACATCTATTAAGTGCTTCTTTTACTTATTAAATATTTATTTTATAGTTGTGTATTGTAACTCTATATTTTTGAGAAATAACATTTTTTTATGCAAAAATAATTAGATAAAATAGTGAAATCTAGTGCTCAAAATAATCCATCGTTGAAGTTACGAAAAAATGGGGTCCCGATGATTCACAAATGTTATGGCTTTATATAATATTTAACATAATTCTGACTTTTAGATAAATAACACTCGGAAACAGAACCAAATTGCCAAGACCTATGGGTCAACAGTAAGACACCAATTACTACAACAGGCTTTATATGAAGTCGCTAATGTGTACGTTTATGAGTTTGTGACGTTTATGCGGTATCTACAATTTTTATTTAGCTTAATCTCTGTGACAGTTCCGTTTAGTTTCATTTTAGTATTTTTGATTTAAATTTTAGATTTTAAATTTCATATCTATAATGTATTGCAATTAATTTATGGTTGTGATAAAACTAGCACGTAAAAAATGAAAATATAGGTGATATACAAGCATGACGGTTGTTTCTTCATCGCTTTCAAAACCATCTATCATAGAGACGTAGCCCACTTCATAAACGAGGAGGTTCTATGATTTACTGTATGTATTTTTTACGACAAGAGTTATTGATACTTGCGTGAAAGTTTCTGTTAATAGTCATTGGAACTTATATCTAGAATTCCGGTAGAATCTGTATATAATCAAGACAAAATATTAATTAGTTACTCTTACAAATTTTTGCTACGTCATCTAATTAATCGGATACTGAAGTTTTCAAAGATATTCGAATAAAATGTCACCTGACAATGCACCCGCTGGCCGACCGTAGACCGTGAATGATATTTTTTGCCAATAAATCATACGGCAATGACTGCTACTAAATTTAGACAATCCAACCTTCGCCGGAACTTCTTAAATGATGACAAAACAATTAACTTTTTTATTAACAGATAGGTATAAAGGTAGCGTAGGTATTTACCGTGAATAATATAATAACGTTCCTGTTTTCCATGATTTAGCACATATCGCGATATAGGTTCTTAAAAGGCTTTTTGATCTTAAAAGGATATTATGATATTTTCAAATTAATAAAAAATACTTGTATGCATAGTGAAATGCTAGCTGTCGTTTAGGGTTTTGTGGTTACCATGAAGTGAATCACGAAGCCCTGCATGACAAAGTTTTTATATAGGATTCCATCCATTTATACTTTAAATAACGTCTATTCAAACCCGTATTTACTACTATTTCAAACAAATTACCTATATCTTAAGCTTAAAATTTATAAGTAATCGGGATTGGAACTGCTGGTATAAAATAAAGATGTGCATTAAACATCAAAAGATAGAAATCATATATTCTGACAATCACAACACAACACCTGTTTAGAATACAATATAAAAGTAATCATAGCGCCCTATGCAGTGCTCGAGAGGCACTCATAGCCCAGTTGCACTCGGTGATTAGAAACAATCACCGAGGGTAAGCAACGACGGCGCGGTCAATACCTGGATGGGTGACGGCGCGGTCAACACCTGGATGGGTGATGGCATGTTACGATGAGCGTCTCTGTGATTCGGAGGTCACGTTAAGCAGTCGGTCGCAACAGTCGTGAAGCTTAGTTGCAGGCCTTTGGGCGGCTTTAAAACATCCAACGGTAAGGTTACGTAGCCACAACGTTGTCTTGCCAGTCCCGCACCCGCACTTGGCCAGCGTGGCTACGTATAGCCTTAAACCTCTCCTCAGAGGAGACCCGAGCCCAGCAGTGGGACATTATGTGTTGTTGATGACGCAGTGTTAGTAAAGGCGCCATCCCCAGCATATTGCTGCAGCGTAAGGGGCTGCAGTGCTACTATTCTGATAGGTCATTGCTGTTTTTGCAAAAAAAAACAATGGATTTTTTAGTTCTTTTGTGAAGTTGTTTCAAAAATAAAATAACCTTGAAGAATAATTTATTAGACATTATTTTTCTTTGAAATCTACCTAGAATCATATTTCATTCATTTATTTCTAATTTTCATTATTCTTAAACATTAGTACCTTCTTTAAAACTAGTATTTATAAGCACTTTTAATTCCATGCATTGTAAGTTAAGCTTCATTTAATGCTCAACATATTTTTAGACTCGCTTTTCTCGCTTTCTCGCGGTACCTAAGCACGGGCATGATAGTACTTATAATAAATATAGTTTAAAAACGGGTCAATGTTATCCGATGTTGATGTATAAAACTGCTCCTACATCCAGTAACTCGTTTGTGGCTTTATGGAGATCGTAAAACAGGAATCGTGGCTTGCCCCGCCTCGTCGCGTCTTCAATTGCGTTCTTGCACAATAACCTAAAAATACCATTGGGTGCCTATAACAAATATTGAAATAAAATAGCGGGAAGAATGCACCCAAACTTGTGTATTGTAGATTCAGTTCAAAGGGCATCCATACATTTCTGACTGCGCTTGGAAGTGATTATCTCAAGGAATTTAGGTTTTCTATGTAAATATTTATAAATGTTGTATTTATTTGTGTACTCGAAGAATTTTACATCGAATAGTTACACGATCTAATAAAATTCGTTTTTTTTTTCAACCAGAATGTTCTACAGCGAAGATTGGTTGCTCGTTAATTATAAGTATTGTAGAATTGAATTACTGACTTTAGGTAGGTATTAGCTCAGTAGGGGGCCATCTACGAACAGTAGGTGCCCCGAGGTACGTCGGGGTTCCAGGGTATTCATTTCTAGGGTGCACCTGGTACCCCGGCTAATAATACCGCAAATTGCGTGCGGTTTTCGTCGGTACGAGTCCGACATGCCACGGGAGGTAGTATCCGAGGGGATTTCCGCTAGAGGAAAAAAACAAAAACGATAGGTACAATTTCATATTCGTTTAGAGTCACTATTTCGCTTATCTTAGAAACTTCATCAACAACCCGTAATGTCCCACTGCTTAGCTCGGGTCTCCTCTCAGGAGAGGGTTAAGGCTATACGTCATACATATCTTGGGAACTTAATAAAATTTATTTTCTATCTGAAATAAGTTGTATTTTATTAGAAATTTATTGTGGCTACAGGAAATACCGCAACTATCCTTCTAAGAGTTGTTATACTCCTTCTTTCCTAACCTTCATTAATTGATTTTGTTTTTAATATAAATAGATACCTACTTTTAATTTTTGTCACAATTGGCAAATAAAATTTATAAAATAATGATTCAATTCATCGTTATTTTTATTTTTAACATATTTAATAAAGTATTTATTTTGATTTATTCATTAAAAAACTACTAGTGGACAGTTTTTCGTATCAGAACAATTCAATATACCTATATTATATACTAGACGCGTGTAATGATGAAGCCGTTGACATATTATTGTCTCCGAACATTGATGCAAGATCATAAGTACTGACTGTAGCCAATAAGAGAACAAGCGGAAACAATACGCCTGAGGGACCCACGAGGTCAATAACTCGCTCCACAAAAGTCAACTGTATCGTCAATTATATTTCCGGTAGTTGTCCCTCCTAATGTCTTCACCCATGATTGCGCAAATAAAACCTTCAATGTCCAAAAAAATAGTCAGTTTCAGTGATAAAATTTGCCTTATAATAAAAAAGGAGAATCACCTTCATTTATGGAGACTGAATGGAAAATCCTTGTTTTTCGGAGACACAGAAACCAGATATCTCAAATATACACGAAAAGGGTAACCCAAAAATTGAGGTACTCGTCCTACAATCAAAATCTAAATATCAAGACATCGTATTACAAACTTTGGACATGAAATATAGAGACACAAACATAGAGAAATGGCAACAAAAGAGAAACAGGCAACTGACAAAATATTTTACTTTATCGGTATATTGAAATTATTAAGGACAGCTCTTCTCATGAATGCAATGAATTGAATTCGTTCGTAAATCTGGAGATTGAATATTACATTATTAAAATATTCCATTTTGTTTTCATAAATATCAAGTTATAACTCGACCATACATAAGTATTTATTCATTTTGGTTATCATTGCTAGGAAGTTGATGCCATATGATAAATTGGAATTAAAAAGGACAAGGATATGATGCAATATAATATTCAGTAAAATATATACTGAAAAGAAGCAATAAATGTCTAGCGTTTTAGGAACACTTAAAAATGCTTTCAGCAATAAAATGCGTGTACAACAGAAAAATGCGTGTCTTAAATATTACCTACCGATTACAACTGTATTTTCAGGTCATCCATGAACCCATTGAAATGTCAACACAAAATTTTATCCAAATCGTCCAACCGTCTAGGAGTTACGTAATAAAGACACGCACAGAAGAATTGTATAATAAGATTAACAAACATTATTAACTTTGCCTAAATATGTACTTTTTAATTTAAAATCTTGTACTCAGATTCTATTAATATACTTAACTATTACTCTGAGGCTAACAGAGCTAGCTCAATTTGTATTTAAAATCCACAATGGGTAGTTACCACCAACACGACTTTTTTCAGACGTTTCAAGCTAATTTTATCTGGCAGGGGAACACTAAAGTGTAAAAAATATTCATACTTTTATGTTTAATATTTCATAAAGTGTTTCTGATTCTAAAGAAACCCTTGGACTCTATCCAGAAAGAAAGTGATGGCGGATAAAGATTCTGGTTCTGTTTTCCTCTGCATGATAAATAAATAAATAATTATGGTATAGGTATTAATACAAAATTGCAGTTTTCTATTATGGATCTCTAATTAAGAACTAACTGACTGAGTCTTATGAATAAACAGATAGGCATAGCAAAACAATGCGATTTTTCTTAGCAAAGAACAAAGAACGCATTGTTGGTTATCCAGAGAACCCATAAAATAATAACACGATGTTTTTTTTCTGAAAAGTAACTTGGCTTTCATAACAAGATGAGCTGATCACTAAGACTGGAAGAATACCGCGAATTAAAATTTCCCCTCTGTAAGTTAGTGTAGTACCCATGCTCATGGTACAGATGATGGAACAGACTCAAGTCTGATCACTAGGAAGTTTAACTTAAGGAAACGTGGCTTTTTTTTGTAAACTGATTATAAACTTATTCGTGTTACCCTCACTCCAAGTCACGTATTACGCATATATCTAAACGATGTATAGCCATTATCAATCTTGTTACCGCCATGTAAAACTGTGATGGTATCGTTTGAAAATACCTAATAACGTTTGTAAGCTATTCGCATGCACTGCACGAGGTGTGCGTCTGCACTGAGTCATTTATTCATAAGTAGACATTACAACTTACGCCAATGGCGCACCAACGTCACACTTGTGCTTCAATAGATATACATGTATGTATGTAATTTTAAAGGTTTTAAATGTTCGTGTTGGCATGTATCGTTCAAATTTAAGGCATAACTGAGGATTGGGAATGAATATTGACTGCACGGATGGCGAGGCAAAGTAGTGGTTTAAGCTGAGTATGCTGTGTGTGTAACATACATGGAACCTCACTTTGAGTGATCCAAAAATTGTTGTTCGGACTCTGGATGTTCTTAGCGTCCGTTGCATGTATGTTTGCAAAGTCCCTCATGAGAGAAGAATATTCTTATTTCAGGAGTAAGACGAAGAAGACTAAAGACAGTGAGATGTAGGTTTGCAAATTAAAACGGCTTCACCAATTTTCATAATATTTCGTATGAGGGTAGCTGATTAATACATAGGTTACTTTTATTCTAAAAAAGAGTAGTGCACAGAAATTAATGACACGTTTTAGAGTATCTGTTAGATCGTGGGTAAAACCTGTAGCTAGTTTTCTACATATTGTAAAAGTACGTTAAGATGATTCTCGGAAAAAGAGGACTGGGAGGAGCGCGATGTCTTGATGCTATTCATCGTAACAAAAATATCTTAATGCTATTGAAGACAAGCACATAGTGTGATACATTACTGAACTGAGTCTTTCTTAGAAATCAGGAATCAAGTCCAAAGGAACGAGGTGTCTCTCGATACGGATCATTTTAGCATAAAACTTGATAAAATTTAGGAATAGATTCAAACTTATAAAATTAAATAATTTAATCTGCAATTAGGTTAAAAGAACACTTATGTATATTAAAATTTTTTGAGCAGATTTCGCCTTTCTTGATCCTGAAAGAAAGGACCCGTCTTTTTTAAAATCCAGAAAACATTTTAAAATGCAAGGAACTTTCCCTCAGTAAAGAAAAAAACAATACTTGTTTATATAAATAACAATAATAAATATTTTGGACACTTTACACACAACGCCATCTAGTCCCAAGCTAAGCAGAACTTGTGTCATGGGTACTAGACAACTGATATAAATACATATATACTTTTTTTTGTAAACACATACTTATTAAACATAGAAAACACCCAAACTCCGAAACAAATATTTGCAGATCATAGAAACATTTGGTCCGACCCGGGAATCGAACCCGATACCTCGAGCACAGCAGTCGCATACGCTACCACTGCGCCACGGAGGCAATTAGAGTTAAATAAAAAACAATAACTATGTATAATAAAAGTCGAAACATCTACAGACCTCTGGGAACCTGAGTACTTGTACATTTTACATTTTGACATGTACAAAAATAACACGACAAGACGAAATAAAACAATAATAATAAAATTAATTAATCATTTATAACAGGTTCTGTCGAATCAAGTTTGTCTCTATTATCATATTAAGATTTTTATTATAATGTTAAGATAACAACCTACTTTACAACTTGAAGTTTTCAAAATAGCCAACTTTAACACGCAGACGAGTGTATTTATATTTTGATGTCTGCCAGTTCACAGTGGTACTATTCTTGTTGTATAAAAATTCTTTAAACTAAACTAAAAGTCACTAAAATCAGTTTTGTCCTGTCAAGAGACGTTTTAAGCATCAAAAATTTAATTAAAGTTAGATATGTCATAGGTTTTTACGAAAGACGGTCCCCATTTCATGTCATCCACTTTTTTTATATTTTTTATCATTAATTCCATCACGACGAAGACTTGAAGACTCGAAGACTTAGAATTGAAGACTTGAAATACTTGACATTGGCAGAAATAGCTGATCCGGCTGATTGCCATATCATCAAAAGAAGTAGATATGTCATACTAAAAATACGATGTAATGAATTTTAGAAAATATTTAAAATAGTTTAGTGAGGCAATATAAGAACAAGCATCAATATGTGCAAAAAACTAAAGTTACATTACAGGAACTGTTTTCCTTTAAACGGAACACAATAGGCCATTGCAGTAAAGAGCTGTAATTGTTTGACTATTCCAAGTAACACCCAATGCAATTGCCAATAATTTAAATTGAATATTCAGAGACGAAGACAGATTGACGGTTTGAGGTCGCACTACTCCCGTCGAGCTGTCATATATTAGATAAGCATGGCTCTCCCTTGGTAAATTTATTCAAAGTACTCCATGACTGTCAACTGTAGGTATTACTATATTCACCAAGTTTGTAGTACTCGATATTAGTGACAATCATGGGTGTCGCAGAAACTACCATCGAAATATGATAATGCAGACATTGTGAAAATGCTCCACGAACTAAACATTGGACTGGACAAGTAAGTCAAATAATTACCTATGATGATTGATTTCATCTGAGTTTGTACAAGCTGATTAGTCAATTTTATTCATCTGAGTTAGAACGACATAGTTAATAAAGTTAGAAACTGGAATATAAGCCAAAAGGAAGAGTAATAGTTTTAGCAGTATATGTATACGTATGTATGCTCTGTAGCTTCTAAACTACTTAACCGTTTTTAATGAATGGCACATAGGCTATATTAAATTTAACGTAGTGCGGTAATTGCCTGTTAAATCTTTTCTTGAACTATTATTACTGCCTCTGTGGCGCAGTGGTAGCGAATGCGACTGCTGTGCAAGAGGTCTCGGGTTCGATTCTTGAGTCGGATCAAATGTTTGTATGATCTGCAAATATTTGTTTCGGAGTTTTGGCTGTTTTCTATGTATAATATACATGTATTTACAAAAAAAAGTATATAAGTATTAATATCAGTTGTCTAGTACCCATAGTACAAGCTCTGCTTAGTTTGGGACTAGATGGCGTTGTGTGTTAAAATGTCTGAACATATTTATTATTATTATTCTTATTGTATAGCCTTTTGAAGGACGACGGTTTCAAATATGCACTGTATCTCTAGCTTAACGCAGCCGTTTTTACTTACCACATATTGTTAATTTTGTTCAAACTTTGTGCACATTATCTATTTACAAAGTTTCTTTCACAAATTAATACAAGTAAAATATACATTAAAATATTATGTTTTTGGGTGTATCGACATTACACAGCCTATATAAAGTGACCTAATAAAAATAGAACATTTAAACATTGAATATATTATCATGAACTGCTAAATTAATCAAATATTTTTTTACTTTAAATCGAACACGCGCACTTATTATATATTTATGCGTCTAAAATCATCATCATCATCAGCCTATCGCAGTCGACTGCTGGACATAGGCCTCTCCAATTTCACGCCACTTAGTTCGATCTATGGCTTCTCGAATCCAGCTCCTGCCAGCCGTCTTGCGCAAATCATCGCTCCACCTGGCCTGTGGACGTCCTACACTACGTTTGCCGAGACGCGATCTCCACTCAAGAAATCGTTTACCTCAACGGTTGTCGGTTCTTCGGCAAAATAAATTAATTAAATTATGATAATAACATTGTTTTATCGCCATTTTAAGCACTATCATTGAAAAGTAAAGTTTTTTTAAGAAACATCTCCCGCGTTAGGTGGCTACGCCTGTACCTCTATACTGTATATGCAAACCACTCTAATCCAATATGGACCAGATTTCCAGATTGAATCGGGATCAGGTTGGACACCTGATTAATATATTAATCAGATGTAAGGCCAAGTCCTATTCATTTAATGGTGGTAAGATTATACTAAAAATGCAAACTAGAAAGGGCAACAGCATTGCAAAGAGAAGAAAAATCCTTTACCAATACGTTCGAACAGTGTGGAATAGCAGGCTAAAAGCTATTTGGAAAGAGAGACTTATGTTCAGTAGTGAATTATCAAACGGTACGATGATGATAAAGGTTGGAAACGCACTTGTGACTCTTAAGACTCTTGAGTTGCATACCATCCGTCCAAGTGACCCGTCTGTTCATTTGCTAGAAAAAAATTTAAACTGATTACATACACTCCACTATGAATACACCTTTACCTTGCAATATTTGGTTAGCAATTATATTATTTCTTAGAACATTTGGTTACACAAATCAAAAAAATCCCCTAGGGGATCAGTGTGGAGAAAAATCTACATTAATCCCCCAGGGGATCTAAGCAGGGGATTCAAGTGGACGGATATCAATTATCTTATTCTTTTTCATTTATTACTAAGCGGCTATACGGTAGGTCCTCCGATCCGGACACATTTAGCGCCATTTATTAACACTACCCATTTTACGAAAGGTGCTAAGTCAAAAACAAAGAAAATTACCCGACAATAACATAGACCAAAATGTGTTAATTGTCCATGTGCGGCGAAGGTTAAATCAACAATTTATGTAGTCCCTATTGATTAAATTTATATAGAGATCCAAGAAGCCGTGTCGTGTTCGTTTCATCTTAGACAACAATTATGTAAAGCAATTAGTGTAACTATTTCCCATGATGATTATTTTTCGTATCAATGTTAACGTTTTGGTGATCGTCCTATTAATTTTTTTTACTCGTATTTAAATATATCCTGATATATATATATATATATATATATATNAGTTCTGGAGAATTACTGTAATCGGAGTTTTAAGGACTTCTACTACCCGTAACAATAGCTACAGAAGTATGACAACCGGGATCGATACCGAATTAACATGCGCTCCAAGGCTCGATAACTTATATTTTATGATAATTTGTAATATTCATACATACTTCTAAAAGTTTGAACTTACAATTCACTCGAATTTGCTCCATAAAACTTTCTTTATTTTTGAGGATATAACAGTTTTTATGTACTTTAAAGGATCGAGTTTCCAATTTAAAAAAAATAATCCTGCAAGCAAAACTCTCTCACTGCATGCCACATCATAAATATAGAATATATTCTTATTTCTATACTTATTTAAGAAGTATTAAAATACAACAGCTTGAGACTTGTAGCGATGGGAAAACACAAGTACAGTTATAGTTAATTTTATGTGAGACGTTTTTATATCTTAATGCACCATCTAGGCAGTTAAAATAGCAGTATATTTTATTTTAAAATGCTAAAGATGCGTTCTTTCAAATAATCTTAAGTAATTTAATTGATATCGGATACTAAATGAATTATAGAAATATTATCTGGTTTTAAATTACATAACAAATCTATTTTGGGCTCAAGCTTATGTTTTAGTACCGCGTGTTTCGAAACCTAATCTCACATCGGAATGTTTGTTTAGTAATTACCCTATTCTTGATTAAAATAGTTGCATTTGCTTAACGACAAACTTTCTTGCTGTTTCAGAAAGTAATAGTAGCGACAAGAGTACACTTTTAGTTGAACTCAACTAATTTTATGTAGACATTATGTAGTTGAAGGGTTTTGTTGTGTTCCGTAGTTCCCCTCTCGTAACCTTTATAGCTTCGGCATGTCTGTCTGTTCGTTCTTGGCTTACCTTCCGTTTGGAAGTACTAAGGAAGGCCAGTGCTAAAAAGATGAAACTTTGCATGGATATGTATATTTACACGTCGACAAAGTGCTGAAATAAAATAACCAAAAATTTTTTTTTTGAGTTCCTCCTCTACACGTAAAGAGGTTATGTCTTTCTTTCTCGCATTTCTTTTAAACCTTTTAAATAAATTCACCTATAAGGATCTAAAACAATATTACGCTTTGCTAGAACAAAGCTCAAATAAGGAGCGGTTAGAAATATAATCTGTCAGATTTGCTGATCTATATATATACCTTTATAATATATATATAACCTATAAATACCTTTCTATTATTTAAATTACAATAAATGAAAATTTCCAAAACGTTTTGTTCTTTGATCGGATATAATATACCAGTGACGATAAACTTATGCCCTGGTAGTTTTTGGTTTACTGCAATACTCTTACACAAGGCATAAGATTGCGCTGTCGACGCACCTCAGATAAACAGTATTTCGAGAATATAGGTGTGACTTATACGATTAAGAAATCTTAACATCAGCGTTGTTATAAAGTTAAGGAAACAAAACAAAATCTGAAATGAGTTAAGCTTACTAAAATGTGTATATATAGGTACATACTACGAAAATTTTATTTAAAAATTAGATAGCCAGTATTAGATCCACCATTAAGATGAATTCCACCCAAGCAAATATATATCAAGACATTTAACGTACCAGGAATATATCCTTTACGATGGGGGCCTTTACAAAAAAAATGTAACGGACATGAAGAACACCCAGATTCAGAACAAAAAATTGGCCAGATCCCACAAAGTTTTGTCCCTTATAGGGGTATAAGGGACAAAACTTTGTGGGATCTGGCCAATTTTTTGTGGTCAGATGGCCAGATTCCACAAAGTTTTGTCCCTTATAGGGGCAGAATGACAGAAAGTTAGAACCTACAACACAGTAGTAATCCCTTAAATCACTACGCTATCCTTGCAATCAAGCAAGCCGAAGAAATAAACACCAAAAAACATACATAAGCTGCTTTTTAGCACAGTCGGGTTTTTATATTTGAATGACTGCCAAAGTGACTCTGTTCAGCCTGATGTACAGCTTGAGTAGAATCAATCAGGGGGCCACCATACTCACTGCGAACACAGACAATGCAGTATGTCGTCCCACTTTTTTTTTGTGCGGTAATCTCCTCGGATACCACCGACTGGTGGCTATGTCGGACTCGAACCGACTAAAAACCGCACACCGTCCCGGGTACTAAAAGCTGGGGAACCAGGTGCACCCTCGAAAGAAATCCTAAGAACCCCGACACATGGGCCGATACTGTCGCGGCTGAATAACAATATAAGAAGGCATATGTATAGGACTGACGGATGCAGTAATGATAGAAATGTGCTATTATAAATGAAGCATTACGTGATATCTATTATTAAACAGATAGAATATAACGTGAGATTACAATGTTGTAATGGATGATAGATAACTTTTTATTGTACAATAATACAAAGAATAAGAAATAAAAAAAACAGTTTGTAAAACTAATTACAAAAAAAAAGTTGTACAAATTGTGGCCTTATCGCTTTACAGTTAACAATGTACATGTATCGTTACTAGGTTTTCTATAAATGATTACCGGCGGTAATATTTACTAATTTTGTAATAAATTTCGCTACATATCATATAACAAAGTTCTCCGATGCGTCTATCTGTCTATTCGCGACTCAAAAGCTACTGCACGGCTATATTATATTATATGCGAACCCTGACGTGGGTTGCTGGTCAGAAATAAAACTTAAAAATGTGTTTTTAAAAAATAAATAAAACGATGTATGATTATTTAAATTTTAATTGTTAAGTTTGAACCACTGCCGGTCTAACAGCAAATCTGCAAAAAATTTAAACTTTATCCAAATTTGGAGGGTAGTCAGATTGCGGTAACGCACTTCTGACCCATGGTAGTCACTTATTATCAGGTACCTGCTCATTTGTCCTCTAAATGACATAATAATATTCTTCAAACATCATCAACAGTCTTTGACAATTCACTGCTGTACATAGCAATAAGCAAGGAGATTATAGGCTGCCGTAATAGGTGGGAGTAATGGGTTGGTATAGGATTGTTTGTGGGAGGGATCTGGATATCGTAAGAAAGCGGTTCCCACATTCCTCCCGTTTCAGGCGCAGAGTGGCACACCGAGTGGTTTTAGTCGGTTCGATTCAGACACACCGCCCCGCCGCAAACCCCGGCGGGGTGAAGGCCCGAGGGGGATTCCACACGTAAAAAAAAGGATTTGTTTCAAGTTGTTCTTCCCTTCGCAGTACTACTTCACCCAAGGGATGAATGGTGACATTCTGTATTCTTAATCCGTCACTATACGAATAAAAAACACGGACAAAAATATTGGCATAAATCATTAAGCTCAAATGAAAATCAAAGCACAAACCACACAATGAAACGAAACGTAACAAATTAAAATTGACCTCTATCGCCTCCTGGCTTATAGGAATCTACCTCAATATGTAAATGGGCTCCGAGGTCGACGAGCTTATGCCTATAGAGGAAACGTGGAGTCAAAGAGGCTAATCGATAGCATGCTGAATTTGTTTCGATAATCTATAATTACACCTGCAACATAAAATTGCTAACACACGAGTTCATGAACGCAATACAATAAGAATAAGTATATTTTATAAAATATTGTATAATAACTTAGAAGAAGATATAATAAACATTGCGAATGGCATTTCTTGAATTCAATTTAAATATGCATTTTGTATAAAATTTACGTAATGGAAGTATGGCGTTCGTTTGATAACAGTGAAGTTATTTGAACTGGCCTTAAAATAAAGCATTTTGAAAAAAAAGAAAAGATATTGGTTATGCAATCTTAAATAATTCTTTATTATAAAAAATCGTGTTTTTAATCAATAATCCAAAAGTACCCTATTAAAATATGTCTTATCTAAGCTATAGGCTATGGCTTCCAGTTTAAAACCAGAATACATAAATAAAGAGCCGCAAGTATACTGTCACTTTTTTAAATAAATCCCAATTACCATAATTGGTATACTTAAGTACTGGCTAAAGAAGATCACATTCACATAATTTTGCCATTTAAAATAAAATTCATTTACTAGAAAAACAACACCACTTTGTTTTAAACCAGTTAAAACAAATGTATGTATGTAGTATGCGGAAAAAAGATACCGGTCGTTCGTTTTCTATTAAAACAATAAAGTTGTTATGATAATATTAAAAGAAGATTACGACTGAAGAAAAAATTTGAAATAATTGGAACTGTGTATCTTTGACCACACGCACTTGAATTTTAAGACAACTCCTGCACTAGGTAATCCTGTGTTGTGGAGAACATACATAACTATATGAAACAAACTTATATAAAGAACATCCAAATGTAATTCATTATATTCATTAGCAAATAATTAATTCAAAACTCATTGCACCGACAACTACCACTGTCTCTCCTATACATTTCGATTCATCCTAAGGTTGCCTGGAAGAGATTGCTTTGGGCAATAAGGCCGCTCTTTATACACTCCGTGTCACATTTTATGCACTCTCTTTTAACTGTAACATCGATAGAAAACTCTTTATTGGCACAATATGCCAATAAAGAGTTTTCTATCTATCTATCAAAACTCAGAGTAGTCATTTGGTGATCAAACAAAGTATTGTCTTATTTAAAGAGCAATGGAATCAGCAAGAAGACTGCATAATCCACTACCTCATCTGTGCAGTCAAAATTTAAGACAACCGCGTGATGTTTATCAAACACGTAGGTAATTGTGAATTTTTCGTATAATGCACTTCAGCAATATGTCGACATGTTACTTACGTATATATATCTTGCAAGCATTCAACTTATTTTAAATCTTGCAACTGATAATTTCTAAAGGAAAAATCTTCTACACGATATGAATTTTTTACTCAGAAATGCCGATATTGTTCTGAATATATATAATATTATTTTCTTTATATGTGAGTCTACCAAAGTGACTATACTTTGCCTGATGAAAAGCAAATATAGAATTCAGCAGTCCACTATATTCATCGCTAATACAGACTTGCAGCATGGTGACACTCCGGCAGTCCAGTGAGATGCATTTTCAAGCCCCGGGTCCCGGGATCATAGTGGGACGCAAATACGTTTTTTTTTTATTGAAACAATTTAAAGTACACACTAATTTATATTTAAGATGCAACATAAACTCATTGGAGTTTTTCCGTGCATCAGTGTCATCATCAAAACATATATAAATCTCAAATAATTCATCATATAAAACAATGTGAACAACATTCTAGAACCCAACAGGGATATGCACAATTAATTATAAATTAGGGAGGGTAGTCATTGATATTTATGTTAATCTATATATTATGTAAACTGTTATGTCTGTTGTACAATAAAGTGTATTCTCTCTCTCTCTAGTATACTACGTATACTGGTAATCAGTTTCAGGTTTTAACTGTTTGGCACAGAAAGAAAGAATCAAAACGTTTATCTGTAGCAGGATAGAACTTATACAGGTAAGATAAGCGTGCATTGGCATATTTATAGGTTAAATAAATAAATAATAAATAAAAATTTCTTACACACAACGCCATCTAGTCCCAAGCTAAGCAGAG
This sequence comes from Hyphantria cunea, assembly GCA_003709505.1. Classification (NCBI taxonomy): domain Eukaryota; kingdom Metazoa; phylum Arthropoda; class Insecta; order Lepidoptera; family Erebidae; genus Hyphantria; species Hyphantria cunea. The sequence goes on from PKRV01000774.1 coordinate 33,231, forward strand.
CTTGTGTTATGGGTACTAAGCAACTGAAATAAATATTACTATTTGTAAATTATACATAGAAAACACCCAAACTCCGAAAAAAATATTTGCACATCGTACAAACATTTGGCCCGACCCGGGAATCGTACCAGAAACCTCAAGCACGGCAGTCGCATACGCTACTATTGCGCCACAGAGGCAGTGACATCATTGTAGACTCAACCCTCCCTATTTTAAAGGGAGGGAGGTACAAGTGACAGAGGCTTAAAGGTGGCACAACATTTATGCCTGTTTTTAAGTTACGGGTGGCAGGTGTGTAGGCTTCCATCAGGTGATATTTCTGACCCATACGCCATAAAAATTATATTTTATCTCCATCACCAATCATACGAATAATAATGTTAAGTAGGTATATAAAATTTGCAATAATTCACGCTTTTGCTATAAATATGACGTCACAACGAGTGAGTAAACATCTGACGGTTGCGTTTTCATGAACCGAAGCGTGGTAATATTAAAAAGTGAAATCAAAATGTATTTTAGTAGTATCTTTAAAAAAGTTTATACGTTAAACGTATACAATTTTCATAAAAGACACGCGAGTTGTATTTTTAATTATTTTTAGCTTTAGCCCGCAGCCCCGCCGGGGTTGTCGGTTATTGCGGTAAAATATAACCTATGTTACGGACTGATAATACTACTATATAACTATTTATACATAAAAAATTAGCTAGCTTTTCATACAAAAAAATTTTTTTGAATCGGTTTAATGGTTTAAGTTTACTGACCAGTATTAGTATGGAGAATTATATAACACTTTTGTAGTTTAGAAAATTGCAGTTGTTTGCTAACATTAGGCAAAAATATAATTCAATACTAGTATGGCGCATAATCTGAATATCAAAATTACTACAAAAAAACTGTCGTTCTTCATTAGCTATGTACTTAACTGTATATAAACATAGAAGTAAATAGTTAGTAACTGTTTTGTCGTAGGCTATACAGGACTACCCGGCCCGGCTTCGCACGAAAGTCTTTGAAATCCTCATATTACCTCTACTATAAAATGAATGTATTACACAAATAAATCTATTGCTGTAAGCTTCATTAAAATCCGTTTAGCAGTTTATGAGATCTAAGCGAATAGACAATAGAGGCGCTCATAGCCCAGTCGCACTCAGTGATTAGAGACAATCACCGAGGGTAAGCACCAACGGCGCGGTCAGGGCCTGGATGGGTGGCCGCTGGTGGCATGTTACCATGAGCGTCTCCGTGATTCAGAGGTCACGTTAAGCAGTCGGTCCCGGTTGTTATCTTACGATAACAGTCGTGAAGCTTAGTTGGAGGCCTTCGAGCCTTGATGAAGCGAATAAATAGAAGAAGCGAAGCATTTTATGCCTCTTATTCCAATATATCAGTTCATTGATGCCTCGATGGCGCAGTGGTAGCGTACGCGACTGCTGTCCATGAGGTCTAGGATTCGAATCCTGGGTCGGAACAAATGTTTGTATGATCCTACAAATATTTGTTTCGGAGTTTGGGTGTTTTCTATGTATAATGTGTATGTATTTACAAAAAAAAGTATTTATGTATTCATATCAGTTGAGTTGTCTAGTACACATAATACAAGCTCTGCTTAGTTTGGGACTAGATGGCGTTGTATGTTTAGATGTCCGAAATAAGTCCAAAAATGTTATAATCAAGCGTAATATTAGTAATATATATTACAAGTATAAGAAGTGATTATTTAAATGGATCCAAAATATTTTTATAAACATGCAGCATTTTTTTTTCATAGACTTTATGGCTAGAATAGAACAGCCAACAAACAACATAAAATGGAATTGGAAAAACGACTACGCCCACGCGACCTTCAGGCAAGCTGCGATGGTGGCTTTTTATTAGCCCATAATAATAAAAACACGTAACATTACTTAACGGTAATAAACGGTAGTTCATTAAACATTTGTTACTTTCACATTACTAGAGAAATGTCAAGGCCACAACAAATATTTCTATGATAATGTTTTTATGGTATCAACGGCACGAGACGGCCGCTGCGTGCGCTGTCTATGCCCCGTGCTTTATTTTTATCTGTGGTAATTCACATTAGCGTCACAGCTAAAACTTTTTATCATGATAAAACATTGTTATTTTCATAAGTGGTCATATGTTTGAAGAGAAAAGGAGAGATACTAATGTAGACTAGCCGACCAACAGACGTGCCCACTTCGTTGGGCGTTAACCACCTTCTTTTGTTCGAGTTGATTTAAAAATACTATTATTTTAAGTGAAATTTTTGTTCAATCATAATAAAAATTGGCGTATGTCACTCCTGAATAATGTCGCTTTCTGTTAGTGTAAGAATTTTATCGGGATCAGGATCGGATTAGTACTTCCTAAAATTACCCGCTACTACCATACAAACATAGTCAGAAATTTTACCTCTTTATAATATTAGTATAGATAAAAAAAACATAACACACCTCAATAGATTCGTGTAAAATGTTTCTACAAAAACATTTTTGATATTCAGGTTCATGATATTTTCGATATTTAGGTTCAATTTCTGATGTTTGATTTCACCCTAGTATTCTCTAAATATAAATATACTGTAAGTATTGGAAAAGCGAAGGAAAATTATGATCTAAAATACATGTACATTCAATTTATAAGTTTTGAATCCACATAGCTGAACAAAAAGCTAAAAGGAATACCTAGCACCCACCACCTATCTCCATCCGTAATACCAATTAAATAATGAATTCAATAAATATCTTAGTGCGCTTACACTGTTGTGGTGTTGAGTTTTTTAGTTTGTTTATTTCAATTATAGATAAAGTTGGAGCTACTAAATCTTTGTTGAACAATCTAATACCCTCTATGTGCATTATAAACACTGACATCTTGGGTTGTTTTTAAATTAGTGATAAATTATTCTTGTGGTAACAGATTAAGAATACAGTGACACTACCCCGATATTCATCTGATGGGTGTTTTAAGAAGCAACAAAGGGATCAAATACTCAGGACAATACTGCAAATAAAAAGGCAACTTGTAATAAACCTTCACCAACTCGTCTCGCGTGGTATAGTTGGCCAAAACCTAGTTTCGAAGAAGAAACTTACGTCCAGTGTCCAGACAATCCTTTGTTATAGTTTTTGCTTGACCATTGAAGACAAAATAAAGAAATTTCGATGAACTTTTCAAAGTCAGTCAGGTGGTCATGTATTTTTACCCCAAAAGAAGAGACAAACTAATTATTGAAAAAAATTGCTCCAAACCTAAATGCTCTTATATGTATTATAAAGAATTGCAAACCTATAATTATAAATTACAGAATTTTCATATACTTTCACAATTGGGATGATTCACGATTCACGATATCTCAAACGACAAAATCCTTGAAGCCATCTAGGCTACAGAGCAATGAGCATCCCGAAGAGAACATTTATTTGGCACGCTCTGTGGCCTAATACACTCGAAAAGCATTACTCTCCTTATGGTCCAGTCGGTTAAAAATGACATGAAATGTTAAGCAAATTACAAACCTTTGACTTGCAAACATGATACGCACGCGTTTAACCGCCTTCTTCAGTCATACTCTTCTAACATATAAGACATATCTTATAATCTAAATCGTAAAAACTAATGTAAGCAGATATATAATAAAACGCAAAACTTAGAGATTTAGCATCTATTTTTAAACCTAAGCAATTGTGAGAAATATTATAACTTCCATAAGCCTGTTGTAAATGAATCTGATTAATACTAGCTCTTGCATGCGGCTTCGCTTGCGTTATTATTGATTTTGGTCATTATCGTTATTAGACTGATTACAACTACGGTATTTACAGTTCTTATTGTGTAGCAATAATTATTTTTTAAAGTTTACGGTACCTTCTATATCCCGACGTTTCGAATGGGTTATAACGCTCGTGGTCACGGGTCAACTGGTGTGAGCTTAGTGATGCGCAAATTGTGACTACCCCGCACTTGGTCGCGTTGAATGTTTGTAACGTCAAGCAAGAAGGACACTAAAGACAGCTATCATATCAAGTTATGTACATTTTGGCAAATATGACATATTTAAATTATTTTGTCCGAATAAGGAAAGTTAAAGATAATATATATGTTCAGACATTTTACACACAACGCCATCTAGTCCCAAACTAAGCGAGCTTGTACTATGGGTACTAGACAACTGATATTAATACTTATATACTTTTGTTTTGTAAATAAATACATATTATACATAGAAAACACCCAAACTCCGAAACAAATATTTGCAGATCATACAAACATTTAGACCGACTCAGGAATCGAACCCGAGACCTCTTGCACAGCAGTGGCATTCGCTACCACTGCGCCACAGAGGCAGTTTACAATTCAACCAAATTTGGCTATGCACCTCAATAGAATATTTCTTATTTTCTATTGAGGTTCATAGCCAAGTTCTGTTTCCTAATACAATCTATCTCTCTCTGTGCCTAATTCTATAGAGAAACGTTCAGTCGCGTTAGCGTTGCTAACATGTAACAAACATCCATTCATCCGAAATTTGTATATATAATTGTGTCAAGATTATAAAATGAAGATAATAGGTGAATAAGGAAGTGTTTTCGTTGTAAATTTAATATAATATAATTAATAGGTATATATAAAATAAAAATATATTTTAGCATAGCAGGATAGCATTCGTAAGGAAACTAATAAATACACTTTTTAATCGACAGCAAAAAATAGGAAATTCTTGATTTGGAGTTTTTTTCATGTTTTTTACCTCAAGACTCAATTATTTATGAACTGCTTCGTTTTTTTTTTCTAGTATACTTTCAGTTCGGACGCGTTCAAACTTGAAATACACACATACACACAATCACGCCTTTTTCCCAGAGGGGTAGGCAGAGACAATTGATCTCCGCTTACTACGTCTTGACATACTTCTTTTGCTTCGTCCATATTCAACCATATTCAAATTTGAAATATACTTAAATAAACTATCCCTTAAGATCAAAATTATGACAATTTATCATGATATAGATGTATTGCATTCTTCTTACGCTTTCTATCAGGCAGAGTACTTATATTGGCAGCTAATACATAAAAAAAAATAAGCGTTGAAGTCAGAGCAACTTTTTTAAAAGGGTTGTTTTTCTTTTTTAAAAGACTACCTAGAAACATATCTTGTGTCCCCTGCCCTGTATATTTTACATACAATATAAAACAGACATACTGAACGCCTCATATGAACAATTTGAAGGACACATAAAGTGTTGTCCCATATGGGGTTTGAATCCACAACACTCCGCGTTGTACGAAGCTGACTAACGCTTAAACTATTACGCATGTTTATTAACATTTTAGAAAACCCAACCTCAAATGCTGCACTTGACTTATTCGGAATGTTTACGCATCAAAAGCTTTGACTTGATTTTATATATAGTATATAACATAGGATAAGGTACGATGGGAGTAACATATTACCATGTAATAAAAGTCTCTAAATTAATAAAGTTTAAAAAAAAAACAATTACGCTTTAGGTAGGGTCCAATACTTAATTATTTTTTCGTAGAAAAACCATTAAATTTAAATAATAATAAACCATTTAAATAAATGTTTAGAAAAACATTAAACTATCTATGTGTTATTCTAGTATATAGATATATAACTGTTCAGTTTCATCTAAATTCACTCCGATATCACGACTACACAGATAACCGGCATGAAGCAATTATTTTGTTGCTGTTCACCGACTGAGTGAGGGTCATTACCCCATTCTTCTGACTCTAGGGAAGGAACTTCAGAGCAACCCCGGCTTCGCAATGGCTATTTACGGAAAATATAGTTTAGCCTTTTTTTTTACGTGGTGGAATGCCTTTACGCACTTCGCTCCCCCCCCCCCGCGGGGTCAGGGGGTTCGCTTCGTGTGGGACTCCTGACTGACTCGCCAGACTACCCACTAAACCACCACGGTGTGCCACTCTGCGCTTGACACGGGAGAGATCCGGGAACCGCTTTCTTACGCCATCCGGACCCCTCCCAGCGCCTGCCCGCACTAAAGCGGGCTCCGTCGTCTGATGGTATACTCTCAATTTAAGATGGTATACTCAAATTTAATTTCTCAAGTAATATATGAAAATCTACCTCGAGAATCACTCTATCTATTGGTGAAAATCGTATAAAATCCGTGCAATTGCTTTTGAGTTTATCGCTAACAGACAGACGCTGACTTTGTTTAGTTGGGGATTAGATGGCGTTGTGTGTGATAAATGTCCGAATGTCCGAAAAAAAATGATCTGACGCATTCCACCTTCGTGCCCTAAGAGTGCCGAGTTTTATACAAGAAATGATGTCAATCAAGGCTATTCAGAATCATTAAAAATATGAGACGGGAAATCCTGAAACAATGTACGAATTAGTGGGATTTTCCATTTGCATACAATTACATGAATAGTATGGTCATGTTAAGTGAACGATATTACACAACGACAATCGTTAAAAATAAATTTGTTTAAAGTAGGAAAATAGTAACCTTTAGCATTTACGATTAGTTCATTTAAATACAGGAAGATATTGTCTGTTATAATGAAGAATCTACTATTACTCACAAAAGTAAAATCTAGATATATGAGTTTTTTTATGTTACATTAGTAAGTCGTTATATTTATATGTGAATTAATTATCTCCTTTATTGCAGTAGTAGAGTTGATTCCGATATAAAGTTTTAGGTTTAATTGGAACGGTGTTTGGTACGAATCGACTTAATTTATTTGCGTTTTAGTGAAAACAAGTAAGGCATACTGAACTGGACTAGTGGAATAGGTTTGACGTCCTTTCTGTGAAACAAAATGTACAAGACTATAGTTTAAAAAGGTTAATTTGAATCTGAAGAAAACAACAACAACATGCTGGAATATAGTAGATAACATTTTGAAGTATTAACCTTAGTTAAATCGACGTTTTTTTCTGTATACTGTACTTCCTATATGTTTTAACCTAGAAACAGATTTGAACCAAACAACACAAGTACACAAAAAACAAAAGTTTTATTTAGATATTATTAATGAATTAAACAATTTTGTACGAGGCTCATTTCTGCTTTGAATAACCCTTGTCCAATTCACGCTATAACACTTAATTATTCACATTTAAATATTTTGATGACTGGTTTAACTGTTATTAAATTCGTTAACGCTTTTGATTACGGAAGCCTGATGATACCACTGCGTAGATAAACCAATACAGACAAATCTGGTTAAACTAGAATGCACATTTAAAAATATTAATTCATAAAGAATCGACTAATAAGAGTTGAATAAGCAAATATGATAAAAAAATATTGTTTGCTGTGACACCAAGGGAGACACAAAATTGCTTTTAGAAAGTTTAAATAATTTCGTAACATTCATTCTCATTTGCCTCGGTGGCGCTGTGGTAGCGTATGCGACTGCTTTGCTTGAGGTTTCGGTTTCGATGCCCGGGTCGGACCAAATGTTTGTGCGCTGACAATATTTGTTTCGAAGTTTGGATGTTTTCTGTGTGAAATATGTATGTATTTACAAAAAGGTATACATGTATTTAATACTCTGCATAGCTTGGGACTAGATGGCGTTGTGTGTAAGATGTCCGAAATATTTATTTATTCATTCTTATGATATATTTACTTATTAATAGTCTAACATAATAAATCACGGTTTTATACAATAACTAAACAAATTGTTTTCGAGAAGGATTTTAGGAGAAATCAAAAAGGATGCATAGTAGAATACCTAGCTTGTATAAGGTTTACTGACTTCAGTCACACCCAAAAATACAGGCTATTTAATTTACACCAATCAGGAATAGTTGCTACATTATGACTTCTTCCGAAACGGGTCCGTTTACAAAATTCTTTATGTTTCTAGGAAAGATAGAGCAGGTAATAGAATCAATTTATTTGTTATACTTTGTTAGCACCAATGACAAATCAAACAAAAAGACAACGTATTTTTTGTGTTCTATTCGTGGTAATGACTCGAACCACGTTTCATTTAATCAAGAATTTAGTCGATTGTATGGTTTCCTTATAAATTCATGGTAAAATTAGTAGTAATAATAATAATATAGTGTAAATATTAGTTCTTCAATTAAGGTTAGTTTTTAACAAACTATGTGATATACTGTAGCTGACATAGACGCTAGGGCATAGCAGACTTCTTAAGTTTTCTGTGGTTAATTTCGATCGGGTGTCATAAAACATTAAAAAATGACCCGTCAACCTTGACGGAAATATTTTGTTTTATATTTGCTGTCCATGTGATTCTAATCTGAATATATAAAGCATGAGCAGCATCCTACGATTGGTATATACTCATTGCGAATACAGGCAAGGCAACAATGTAGCATGGGGAACCCTACAATTGAGATGCTTCTGAATCGTTGGGCCTGCGGTCTAGAAATCACCAACTAAACATACAGTACGAATGTTGTCAGTTTAGGTTGGTCTTCTGTGAGAGGGTAGTACCGCCCCTATCGAGCACGGACGTTCTTACTGAAATCAGCATGACTCTACTGCCTTGGTTTTTTATGGAATAGGAGGAAAACGAGCATGGACACACTTTGGGGCATGGGGAGGGCGATGGGGGGAGGGGTTGGGATATGGACGTACTTACTCGTTCTGTGAAACACAGTGTAAGCGCTGTTTCACACCGGTTTTCTGTGAGGCCGGGGTATCACGCCGGTCGGGCCGACCCATTCGTGTCGAAGCGTGGCTCTCCCACGGCGTGATTCATTATAATTAGAAAAATGTTAATAATTTTTAAATCCAAATCTTCTAGGAATCTTTTAGACACTACAATTTCAGTATCTCATTTTATCATATGTACAATTTAACTTTTTTTTCTTTATGACTCTCACTAGGCATATATTTTGTTTCGCGAGTACATATTTTTATAAAACCCACACAAAGACTACCCAAGTTCAAAACAAAAATTTGTGGATCACACAAAGCTTTGTCCCGTAGGAGGTTAAACCAAAAACAGATAACGCAGTAGAAGACGACGAGTTACCGTTTAAACCTCTTTGTCACCGTTCAGCTGATAGTTAGATAAGGTTTACATGTAAAAGCAATAGTTAAATTGACTATTTACTATTATTACTTGGTCTAGAATATTTTATCTACGATAGCGTACACGAATGAATTAAAAAAATCACGTATCCACTACGGTATATTAAGTGTAAATCGAAGCGGTAGATTGTGTCGATAAAATTATTCATTGTCAATGTAAAATAACCTCTCAGTCTGTTTCACATAAAATCAGAATAAAAAACACAGTATTTCGATGGCTTTTGGGGTTCTCTTTATACAATAAAATAAAAATGAATAAATCTGTTTTCATTTTGGTAGTATTCTAATATCAAAATCTTAATTAAGATAAATCATAATCTGTATTAATATGTAGGCATTAACATACAAAATGCTACTTCAAGAGTTTGAATAAAGGACTAAACACAAATATAATTCTCGTATCACGTTGTTGCTCATGATGATTCCTAAAGTATCTAAATGATTTTATAGTTTTTTTAACTAGTGTTTTGCTAAAGTTTATGAAATGGGATGGTTAATATCACGCTTCAACTAATATGAGCGGAGCATGATTGAAAAGAGACGCAGATGGAGTTGAGTGAGTCAGTATACGTATATTGTTTATCTTTTTTTTATTTTTTTTTGTATATTTAAGCTGCCAAAATGACTCTGCCCCGCTTGATGGAAAGCATGAGCAGAATCCAAGAGTGGTGGTCACCATCCTCAATGCGAAAAAGAACAATGCAGCATGGTGACCCACACTACGGCGGCCTGGGGGGAAGGGGGATGGTGAGGGGGATAGGGGGCGTTGGATTGGGGTATGGGCCTCCGGTATCCTCACTCACTCGATGAAACACAGCGTAAGCGCTGTTTCACACCGGTTTTCTGTGAGGCCGTGGTATCACTCCGGTCGAGCCGGCCCATTCATGCCGAAGCGTGGCTCTCCCACGATGGAAACTCTTACCGATTACCTTGTAGAGTCTTAGTAAGCTCGTCGGACTATATTTGCCTACTGTGTTTCTTCGCTTGCCGATCCTATTAACAAAATCAAAGGAACAAAATTATAAGCTTCAACTCAATCTTGGCAGAAGGAGCTGGAACAGTATTCAATATGAGTCCGAACCTTTGCCTTATAAAGCAGAAGGTGGTGGGCCGGAGTGAAGTACCGTCTCGATCTATTGAGAATGCCAAGATTCTTCGAGGCCAATCTGGCTTTACCCTCCAAAAGGCAAAGAAACTGGACTTTACTCGATATGTTGACACCAAGAATTCCAATAATAACTGAGTTGAATAAGGTAGTGTGTTTAAAACGAGGGCATACGACCAATGGCAGTTGTTTTTTTTGCGGTGAAATTCGTGTCGAATAAGCGTCTATGAATTCTTAATGAATTGGTAATAAGGAAGGTGTAGCTATTGCCGTTACCCATATAATCTTAGACTAAAGTATAGAAAATTCTGGAGTGTAATAATAGCAAAGGTAGAAACGGAAGGAGATAGTGGAAGGTTAGGGATATTTATTGAAATGATGCGTCGGGAAATGTAAGCAATTGCTCTGTGGAGGAACAGGTGTGATATCCCTCCATCACTAAAGGAGGATCCTCCGATCAGGTTAGGTGATCATGTATGGTGGGCCACGGCCAAACAGTTGATGTTGGTATGTAGTATATATGCTACTCGGTGCGAGAACTTCTATATCGCGATGCAGGATTGGTAGTTTCTGCGTATTGTATTATTTTGAGAGGCGCTCATAGCCCAGTTGCACTCGGTGATTAGAAACAATCAGCGAGGCCGTAGAGGCCGAGACGTATGGCCTTAACCCTCTCCTGAGAGGAGACCCGAGCCCAGCAGTGGGACATTATGGGTTGTTGATTGATTGATTGTATTATTTTGTGCTGTATGTGGGAGTCACCACAGCTCAAATAGCTCATAAACGCGTAGCCGTAACTCAAAGTGCTGAAACTTCGAAAAATCTCACACTGCTACTTACTTTATTATTAACTAAGCTCGTAGTTCTAATCTAGTAAAAATTTCAAGGAATGTCAATCAGCCAATCGCCGTTTACTGAACCGTTACTAATTTTTAGTTTTATTCTAATAGATAAATTGTTTTTTTGGCAATACCTTCAGGTTGTGAGTTACAAATGTTACAATCGCGTCATTCTGTTTATAAAGAAAAAAGGCGTCAGATTTTAAAGTAGCCAGACTGGTTAATTTACTCCCATCTATTCAGTAAGAATAGTGACTTACGTACACTACTATAAGTACGTTAGGCATAAATACAAATGAGTTAGTACTAGCAAGCGCTTATGTAATGCATACAGTCTGTACGATTTGTACATCGGAGTCTTGTCTAGATTTCGTATTTTGGAATTTTTAGATGACCCATACTAATATTATAAACTTCGAAAAACTGTCTGTTATGCGTTAACGGCTACCAATACATCGATTGCAATGAATTTTGGCATGGAGATACTTTAATTTATTGAGGAAAGACATAAACTTTACCGCGATAATCGACACTTACGCCGACGGAGCTGCGGGCATTAGTTAATATTCTAATCATCATCTTCCTAACCTTTATTATTCCCAAGATTAACTGGGGTCGGCTACTAGTTCAACCGGTTTTACCTGAATGTCAGTTTTTACACAGAGCGACTGGCATCAGACCTCCACGACCCCGAGGGTGAACTGAATTCGAAGGTTGAACTAGTTGCCAGTATATTTAAGGGCACTGACTTCCCAATAACAATTGCCATAGATGGTTCATGACAACCGGGACCAACGGTTAACGTGCTCTCTGAGGCACGGACGAAACACAGCCATCTACCATACTCCGGGCTGCGATTCAGAATTTCTTGTAAGAAAGAAAATTAGTTAGTATTCTAATATTAAATATAATTTGCCACTACAGTTTTGGTTTTAATATATTTAAGTTATTCATGCATATGACATATTTATGTCAGTCGCTTGTTGTGAAAGTACTTTCTTTACAATTTGTGTAAAATGATTTCAGCCTTCATTCTGAATTTTAAAGAAGCGGTTGTAAGTATTTTCTCTGTATCTTTAAACAAAACACAACCTGTAAGTGAAAACGTTAAAATAAAACTTCTAAGTTGGTATGTAATGCAATTTAGTTTCTTATTATAATAAGTATAATCTTGTCACTTATAATGTCTGATGATTTGTTTTTAAATACCTAATTTTTAACAGTTTGATTCCCCGTAGCATTATACAACTTCTGCGGTTTGGCTTCCATAAAGTACTATAACTTTGCCTTGACCTTATAAGACCTGGCTTTTAAGAGCAAGCTCTAGCCCTAGGCAAGTCCTGAACACCATTACAGTCAGAACAAGACCCTCTCAAGTGACAGCCTAACTACTTTTTTGTAGACCTCAGTTAAGAAATGGCAAACCTATTTCGTCGCTAAAGGTCATTCTTATTATTTCCATATCACGTCATCATTTCATCAACAGCTTTTAACAGTCCACTGCCAGTTATATGTCTCTCCTAAGAAAGAAAGTTTTGGCCTACTATACCTCGTTGGCCAGAACTTCAATCTAGTTTTCTTTCCCTTTGGAGTGCTCCCTTGGTCGGCTTACAACTCCCACGGTATAAATATGAGTGTTGGCACTTCGGATTCTTAACTCGTCACCACACGGACCATTATACCTGTCTAGAACCGGTTAAAATTACACGGACCCGTTTGAGGTCTGACTAGTAAACATTAATAAAGATATTGCATTAGCTTTAGCATCAAATACAAAATAATAAACAATCATTTTTTCGTGAATACACTAAGAGCAGGCAAACATGACATAAGTCCTATATCATTCCATTTACAGGTCTTATCTAGACCAGGCAGATCACTAATTTGAAATATTGACCTTAATTAACAATGAGTTTAAGAATTGTAATATGGTGGTACGATTTAATGAATACTTAGTTTAAATCGTATATTTAAGAATATAAACGTTGTGTATTTTAAGTTACAAGAGTAAACTTAAGAAACACACACTAATCTTGTACATTGAGTATGGAATATATTATTATTTATTTTATCTAAGCAGCTTTGTTTTGACCAGGCCAGTCAGGCCTGAACCTCTAAAAAGAAGCGTATGTACAGCATAGGAAACTCACAGCAACTAAACTAAAGATTGTCCATGTGATGCGATGACACTATGAACTATTATTTCCATAAATAAATTTATTTCAGTTCAGTGATATCGAAATGTATAAAAACATGTATTAAATTCATTCATACACAATGAAGGTATAATTTAAATTACGATAAGAAAATTGGATATTACGTGAGATCAGATGATATCAGAATAACAACATAATGGGATAGTCTGTCAACCTCGCTTCTTATGGCCTGTCCCCCTATTTTACTGCAAAAACTTTATGTTTGAAAGAAGCGGTACGTTTATATGAACAAACAATTATGGTTTTTATACAAGTCTGATTTGGTGAAATACAATTTTGATCAAGTTTGCTGGTGATTTTGTTTATAAATAACTTGCATGCCACCTGTAGTTACATTCAAACTAATGTAAATAGACATATTTAATCATCATTCTTGTCATCAACAACCATTAACAGTCCTCTGTTGGACATAGGTCTTTTCTTAGAAAAGAGGTTTTGGCCTACTATACCATGCTGGCAACACGGGTTGTATTGCGGTTTTTTCATGTTTTCCTTCTCATTACTGTTGCTGTTTATTATCATTGACAGCCCTTACGAAATCCACATGATAAAAGGTAAAAACATATTTAAGTATAAACATAAATTTACATATAATGAGTATCGGAGTATATGTCTTCAAAATTCAAGCTATATGTATTAATGGCAATTAAAACATGGCCTTGAAATTTTAATTCGTGATCTTGATGTATCAAAGGTTTGCTAAACGACCATGCGTAAGATAACTGTCATTTTAGTTCTAAATGTTTACTTCGTGAAATCAGGACGAAAAACTTTGAATAAGTTTTTTAATGTTCTACAGTACCAAGGCCAAGGTCATCTCAGCCATGAAATTAACCTTTTTTTACATGTGGAAACCCTCTCTGGTCTTCACCCCACCGGGGATAGCGGCAGGGCGGTGTGTCGGAATCGAACCCACTAAAAGCACTCGGTGTGCCACTCTGCGCCCGAAACGGGAGGGATCTGGGAACCGCTTTATAACGACATCCAGAGCCATTAAGTTAACCTAACTGTCACAAAAATAACAGGATCACAAAAATATCCGAGTGGTGACGGAATCTCACCACCCCTATTCATCCCTTGGGTGTGGTAACCGTAAGAGATGAAGCAATAAACTACGCAGAACGGCTGCAGACTGAGAACACTTGAAAAAACGGCCATATCATATTAACTATAAAATCAACAGCAACAAATAGGAACAATAAAGTTGCTCAGCCATGGGGTATGGCAGGGGGGACAGCAGAGCCGCCGATGCGTTGCTGGAGCTCCTCCCACCTGCTGAGGTAGGCCACTGTGGGGTTTAGTGGGTAGACCGGTTCTCCGGGAGTCTCACACACGTCCTTCGTCTCCCCACGTAGGGTATGGGGCAAAAAGCATTCCGCGTAAGAAAGAAAAAAAAAGGAATGAAGCGTCTACTTCTAATCTTTTAGAGTTGGTGTGAGTTTAATAAATGAATTAAATCTTAATAAGATTTTTATTATAATTGCCAAAGAGACGTTGTCGCAAAGATGGGAAAAAAGGCCCCATTCTCTAGATTAGCCGTAAAGATTACGCACACACACACAGGCACACGAAAAATCGCGTGACTCAGTCAGCGGATGGCCGAAATCATATATTTTGTTTTTATTATTGAAATCTGTATTACAAACAAAAAAACGATACCGTTTTGTATTCAATAAATAAACAACTAACTGAAATGTGTTCTCAAACCAGAAATATGACAACTAATGACAAATGAATGAACAGAACTTGCTTAATTTATACCGTGAATGAATAATCTCTATTGTATACTAAAATAATAATATAAAAGATGCTGCAACGAAACTGAATACCTAGTGACAAATTGTTACGATATTATTGTCCAATTGTGGTTGACACAGGCATATACACAAAATGTATTCCACATCCGCGGAGGCCCAACGGTCAAGGTTTCGTAAAATGTAATTGTGGAATGCGAATTTATTTCTAAGTTGGTTACAAAATGTTCTTACTACTAGATCTATTACCACCACATATTAAGAATGCAAATATAAAGAAAAACTGTTAGATATTATTCGAAAATACTTAATGGCCTATTATAAGAAGAAAGAAAAAGAAGAAAAACTTTTGACTTATCATAAGATATTTATTGACTGTAAATCTATGCTAATAAATAAATTTGAAGTGTCTGTTTGTAATTTAAAATTAACAGCACTAAATGCATAAATTATATAAAATATATTTTATTTAAATTATATCATTTTATGTAAGTAGATATAAAAACGACAACAAAAAATCTTTTTTTTTTATTCTTATCTGTCTATTTGTTACGGCTAATCTCTGGAACGGCTGCAAGATTTTGAAGGGTCTTTCACTGACAGATAGCTCATGTTAAAAGGAGTAACTTAGGTTTTTTTTTAAGATTAACTCGTCTTACGGCTTTATCTGCGGTTTTGTTGTAAAGATACAATAACTACCGCGGATAACACCACAAGGCTCAGCTAGATACAATATATATTAATAAATACATTTTTTTTTTGTTAGAAATGAATGGACAGATGCAACTGATGACCATTTTAGCAGTATCAAAAAGGCCGGTGAAGTACCTTGGAGGAATATATTGACATTAACTAATATGAAAATTATACTAACTATTTACAAGTTGTCGCCGAGTCGAAGTTATTCTGCAATGTCGCTACATATGCTTAAACGTGAAGGCTTACTCTAATACGATACAAGGCAGGATCTTTTTTTATATTTTATACTCAAAGAAATCCTTTATGTTTGAGTAAATAACAAAAATTGGTCAATAATATTGTCATACATACATCTCACACGGCTCTCTGATCCCAAGCTAGGGCACTGTCTGTACTATGATAACCATACCGTAGATAAACTTACTTTATCACAGCCTTTACAGTCTAATGCTACACATAAACTGCCTCTCTCTTAAGTTCTCGGGTTCTATTCAAGGGTCGGACCAAATGTTTGTAGGATCTGCAAATATTTGTTTCAGAGAATGGATGTTTTCTACATACAATATGTATGTATTTGCAAAAAAAAACTACATATGTATTTATATCAGTTGTCTAGTACCCATAATTCAAGCTCTGCTTAGCTTGGGACTAGATGGCTTTGTGTGTAAATGTTCAAAATATTAAATATTAATAAGCCTCTCCTTAAAAAGGACGTATAGGGCCACTACATCACACTGACCAAACAGGTTGGTAAGGGTTTGTTTCAAGTGCTGGGGGGTCTGGATGACGGATTAAAGCGGTTCTCGGATCCTTTCCATCTCAGGCACAGAATTATACCCCGTGTGGTTTTAGTCGGTCCGATACCGACACACTGCCCCAACGCAAACCCCGGAGGGGTGACGGCCCGTGGGGGTGTCCGAACATAAAAAGAGGGTTTTTTTCAAATTTTCCCTCTACTTGAAATGATGTTGCCCTGTGTCGTATAACCCTTAGTCGCCTCTTAGATAAATTACAATCAGATACAGAACAAATCGTTGTGTTCGTTATTCGATACACAACGTATCCAAACATAAAATATATCTAACGATGTTTTCCGAACATGAACGGAAAGGCTTGTTGACCTCTCCACAAAATGTCACACTTTTGGCTTCGACCATTTGTCCAACGGCGATAGCTATTGTCACTAAGCTAACTAGAAATTAATTTCTATATTAAGTATATTTAAACGAGCTTTGGTATATTAAAAATGTTTGTGTAAAAGATAAAAACACGCCTACGTTTACCTTGAACAACTCTTTTCATTCATTCGAACCAGCACCGCTGATACCACTGATATAATATCCTAGGTGGGAATCGAACTCACAGACTTAGCAGTTAAGGTCACTAAACACTAGACCAACACGCCAGTCGACGATAATTCAAGCTGGTAGTGTTGTCAGGTAGAGAGATAGAATGAACCAGTTAGAGCTCCAAAATCTGTCGAAACCGATTGTCATGTTTGTTTTAAATATCAATAATACAAAATTATAACAAAACAAAATCACCAGCTTTCAATTAAAAAAGAATCATCAAGATAAATATTTTCGGACATTTAACACACAACGCCATCTACTTCTAAGCTAAGCAGAGCTTGTATTACAGGTCCTAAACAACTGATAGAAATAAATATGTACTTTATTTTGTAAATACATTCATTTTATGCGAAAAAATACATAGAAATCAGCCAAACTCCGAAACAAATATTTGCAGATCATGTAGACTCCTGCACAACAGTCGCGTACACGTAAAAATAATTTTAAAAGCTCTTTTTTTTTAAACTATTCGAAAAGAATGTTTGTTTTGATCATCTATTAAAAACTAAAGGATTTTTTAAGGTGATATTTACAAAAAACATACCTCAATATTATTACCGGTCTTTCAGAACCCTTAGCTACTTCGCCTAGATTGTATCTAGAAAGTTCCGTCTAATAAACCAAATGATATCATTGTTAGGAGTAAAATATAAAAAATCCACATAATGTCAACCAAGACCTATTATCCTTGTGTTAGAATTTGTTTTGGATATGTAACTTGTTAGTATTTCCATCATAATTAACCACAACTCACGAACTAAAATTCGTAGAATAAATTCTATAAGTGTACGTATAATATGGCATTCAACACATGAAATTAAAGATAAATAAAAATTTTCAAATGAGGTATTAAAGAAATAGTTGAAAAACGACAAAGGTAGACAATATTTTAAAATGTAAAGCTCCGAACAGCGGAGATGTTCACACGCAGGCTAGTTGCATCGCGGCGGCTGTCAGAGCGCCTCCCAACCGCGCTATATAAACACGACCATTAACAAACCACCACCAATACATAGCCGACCGTCACAGCGACCGCTCATATTAAACAAATAAAGTTGGAGCTTTTTTAAAAAAATACATACTTGTGTCAGTGATTAAAAATTCCCTTCGATTTCGTCACAGGATCAGAACACACATGTGAGTATTGAAAAATTACTCCAATATCTTGTCAAGTTCAATTTTATAGTGACAAAGCTAATCGCGGTTTCTGAAAATATTTTCTTATCTAAATTTCTTGAAATAGATTATTCCATTTTGTTCTAAAATAACTTTGTTTTTTAAGACTAAAGTAATTAAAATATCAAATAAAATGTTAACGTTAATAATACAAACCGGTATACGAAATAAGCGAATTGAGCAAAGCAAACTCATTGTGCCTGTATTAATAAATCGTGATCACAAAATATTGTGAAATTCAAAAGCCTTGAGGCCAATTTTAAGAAACAGATAATATTTTTTTTTATTGTATATCCAAGGAGGCTCACGACATATATGCAGCATAGGTATAATTAAATTTTACGTAAACGCAATTAAGATGGAGTTTAACACTGACGACAGCATTGAACAAATCTTTACCACCAAATCAAGCAATCAGTTTAAATAGATCAACGTTGCATTCAATGTCCTAATGCTGTGGTTATAGGCTCAGTAACCTGTTCAGACAATAAATAAAACAAGCAGCGCAATTCATGCTAGGATGACCAGGAATACGATCGGAACATGGACAATCCTGTAAATGTAATCGAAGGCTCATAATTGTATCTCTTAAAGTCTATCATTGTTAATAAATCGGTATTTTTTATCCGAAATCCAATTACACTTATTACAGTGTACCACTAATCTAAATAATAAAGAATGTTAATTAATATATTTTTAGTTTGAATGTACTGTTTAAGTTTTTTTAATTAGCTATAGATATATTCTACTTCAGATGTACATATTTTTGTATTTTAAATTATGCTTAAAGAATTTTGTTACAACTAATTAAAGAGTCAACATAATGGAATATTTCTCAAACGACACTCCGGTCATTTTTGCAAAATTGTATCATGGCATCAGCCGAGACTAAAGCGTACACAATTGATTTGTTTGGAAGTGCCTTTACGCCAAAACATTTGCACTCTTCGCGTTTTTCAATAGCGTATGAAACACTGCTTACTTAGTCATTTACACCTCAGATTATTAAGGCTTTACTGTATTTTAGGAATGCTAGTTGCCATAAGTACGGATAAGTATAAGAGGTAAAGGAAAAAATGAGATAAATTAGGAGATGTCTTAAAGTATATAAAAAGTCAGGCAAGTAATAGCTAAATAAATGTGTGAGTTAACTAATTAATTACATCGAACAAGATACACCTACAAGTATAATTTAAATACAGAAAAGCGCTAAACTCCTTGGTAAATTTTTGCTTCGAGAAATAAATATAAAAGAACACTTATTGGAGGCATTACCACTGACACTGGTAATACTTCGTCCAATTTATGGGAGTATTAAAATTAAAGCAAAGTTCAAATCATGTATGAATTCGCAGAAACTATGAAACTAACCATAAAGTTGATGAATGAGAAATTACAGCAACAAAATCAGTAATTTGCCACACTGGTTCGTGAGTAGTTAATGACCCCGGTGGCTGACTGGAGCGAAACAAAACTACGATAAAAACATCGCACCAATAACATCTACCGATTGAGATATTGCAAGCGGAGAAAAAACTGCTTGTGGTATGACTCAACCCGCGCGACCAACCAGAAAATAATACATAAATTGATTTAAATTACACATCAATCCAAAAAGAAGCGTTAAATGTACGAACTCTGCAATACTGTTATAGGTTTGTTCACCATTTGAAATACCGAACAGAAATTTATTCTTCCAACAAATATTTAATTCTACTACATCAAAATAATTAATTACGTTTGCTATTCAAAACGTAATTGGAGGTATAAAACCATAAAACCTCCATTCCATTTCACCAAAACTTAAGAAATGATACTTACATTCATAGAGAACAATTTGAAAATAATTCTAAACAATAGGCAATAAAACTAAGTACATGATAGACATGGATAGTTAGCAAAACTAACACACATGCGGTCCATAAATTTGCTTCGACGTCAGTTTGAATACGTTCCCGTCGATGCAACAAATAATATAATTTTCGCAGTACATTTCCACGAGAGTCGTCGATCTTTGACTACTTAATTTCAATTCTGAATGGAAATGTCCGTTGTAATTCTTTGTTACCCTATGAATAAACGCAATACAATGCATATAGGTATTTAGAAGTACGCTAAAGTTCTAAGTGACTAGTAAGGTAGCCCAAGGTAACATAGTCACGTCTATTATCTAATAGAATGATAAAGATTTCCATGCTATATAAGCAAGGCTAATCTTGTTATTTGTATATAACCGTAAAAACTTTGATACTGTCATGGTTGAAATATCGAATTGTAATATTCATGGTTACAGAACAAACACAAACATAAATAAATCGCAGCATCTGTAAATCTTGTAACATTAATTTGGCGTAAGCTTTTACATAATACGTAACATTAAATAAATTAGGACGCCTTATTTATGTAATACGAAAAATGTCAAGTAATAATGTATTTATCGGTTAAGTAATAGTCGTCGTTTTAATGCTTGGTACTGTAGGTGCCGGGTTTTGTTGACATTTCGCACTTGTCCGGGCGGTTTGTGCCGTTACACAAACTTACTTCTTCCGCTGGCATTGACCTATGATGTTCTAACACTGCACTGTCCATGCTGTGTAACCAGTTCCCATTATTTGTGTCTTTACCTTTTCTTTAACTCTTCTATTTCAAATCTTGTTTACAGTCGAAATTATTTCGAGGTCTGAACGATAAAACCAGTGTCCTCACTCGAGTAGCAAATACGCATTTTTCTGTTCGTTAATTGATTTCGAAATAACACATTAGATGCAGTATAAAACATTAAAATTGCTTCTGAGGTTGTAAAATAATAATAAAAAATCGGTCAAGAACGGTCGGTCTAGAGCTAGAGGATTCAATTACATCGGCAGGAATTAAATGAAAGAGGTTTATTAAGCATGTATGACATATTTCGAACCTCTCTCTCGAATTTCTCTCGTTAAAGGCACAAACAATTTTGTTGATTTGCAGTGTACAGTTAAATGTGTATCTATATATATATCTTCTTAGACGTTTATCAATAGTTAAAGTTTAATTTCGCTCAATCCATTTATATATTAATTTTAGTCGAGGATTTTATGACACAGAGTAGATTTGATACGGAATGAAATGATACATTCAAAAAGCAGTGCACGTGCTAGTCGTAAATCTAAATGACAGCAGCTGTCAAATTCACACAATTAGATTTTTAAACTGAAATGGAAATTTACATTTTCTTTAACAAATTTATTTGAACAATAAGTTTTAAGTTAAATCATGTCATTTTTTACAAACAAAAATTAGCTTTTAAAATCAAACGTATTTATTTTAGAGTTCGACTAAATGTTATGTCCAACAAACAGTACATTACATATGTACTGTTTGTGATATGAATAGTTAACTTAATCACTATACAACAAGTATTAGATTTTATATTCGGTTATAGCGTTCGTTTAGTATTACAAATAAATATATATCTAATATAATCTATATCTTGCAATTCATAAATAAGCAATCTATAAAATACTATCGTGTAAGTGTGTGAAAGAAATTATCAAGCATTTCCAATAGGCGTCTAATATAGTCCACGAGCTGCATGATTGTTTCACAACGTTTGCGCTAAATAATCCATCAAAAGCGATTGTCACACATCGCCGTATTAGATTTATGCGAGTGAGATGCTATTGTCGACCGGATAGAATTTATACATGTACTCCCAATACGACAATGAACCGTGGGTCGATACTTGCACAACGCGTGGAGATAGGGATGACAGCCTTTCAAACTCAATAACGTATGACAAGTATGACAACTAACAGCTATTTGTAACTTTGTGTGGCACATAGGTTAAAGGTTATAAACCATCCTATGAAAAGTACAGTTTTGTACTGTTATGCTTTTTCGATATAGGCAAAGAATACGAGTGGTAACCCTACCGGGATCCAGACGTTTTATAACGCATCAGTGACTTATTAGAAGTTATTTGCTGATTGTAGTTCAAATGTTATTTATACAGTACAGTAATAGAAAGTTGCTGTTAAGAGCAGCTATGGACCAAATTACTAGAGCAGGTCATTTTTTATAGAAAGCAAGCAACGTGATTTAAAAAAAAGTCTAGGTCGAACTAGTCTATTAAGTCAACTGTGCAGAATTGAAAAGAAAGATTTAGCCTATTTGTACAGCAACGGCTCGATTCTATTTTAAATTAATAACTGAAATATTCTCAACCCGTATTCAGTATGCTTATTATAACCACCAAATAGTGACAATTGTCTTACATACACATACTGACAGACATCACGTGAAGAAATCCAGGAGTTGTGATAAGATACCAGACTCCATGGTCATACTGACTGATATTTAGAAGCCCTTTGTTCTGTTGTAATAAAGCGCTTACTTTTTTAACATTCATTTCGTTACTTTTGAAATTTATTACCGTGTAAGTTTATTCAAAATGATAAATACTTTAACACTCGTAAACAGCTTCTGTGGTTTATATTCTATTTATATTCTTGTCACTGCATTGATTGCATTCACTGGATCACTGGCAATTCAAGTAATTTGAAACATGGTTTCAAATTTTAAAAATATATCATATATTTATTTTTTTTTTAAATAATACATAATATTAAAAAAAATATTTATCGTAAAAAAATCCTGTTTTTATTCTTTAAAAGACTACTTATTTACAACTTTATATACAAAAACCCACGAAGCTGCCACATATGTAAATGAAAATGAATATATTTCACAATAATCAGACATCGGAAGAATGTCAAACCTGTCCGAGGTATTTTGTGAGCGGAATTATCAGTGGCATTCATTGTGCACCTGGACACATCGACACAAAGAAAATAAAACAATATTAACCTTTAAAGACGAATATTACTCAATCAAGCGCAATAAAATCTTTCGAAGGAGTTAAATATCAATGGGTTGGGCTAACTCGAATCATGATTTCACTTATGGAAAACAAAATGAATGTTATAAACAATGCGTTTGTGTTTACTAGTAAATAGATCAACATCACGTAGCTGTATAATAATTCAAATGTAAGATATTTTGTCATTGACATTTTAGTCAATGATGTGAGATAATATAATTATTTCAAAAAACGTGTTTCACATGTTGATATAAAACTGTTGCGTTGTGACACATTGATTAGCGAGCTAGTTCGGGCTAAAAAACATACAATTGTTTCACCAATAGTCGATTTCCGTATACTATGCAGCTATTTGGAATAAAATCTACTAAATTGATTTCATCTCCCTCCCAAATTAATCAGTTTATTGTTACTAATAAATCTATTGCGTTAGTAAGGTTAAATGTTAGCAAAATAACTTAAATAAGCAGATTGCAGAAGAAATGAGAAACCATTGTGGTTTAAGCTAATACGTGCATGGTCGCAACATTAACAAACCAATCGACCGTTTGTGTCAACAAAGACAACCTAAAGGCACCTTCTGTTATGTATATAAATGGAAAACTAAACTTTATATTCAACTCACATGTTCATTGAAGCGACTAATACATGTAATGATATCTCCTTATTGCATTCAATAGTAACAATGTTAGTTCTTAACTCACAAGCTTCTCCTCGATTTGAGAAGCAAATCCCTTCAGTGGTCTCAACGAAAATCAAGTTCAGTTGAAGGTTACCAGAATAAAAAATATGTATAGATTCACATCCTAAGTCATGATTAACTAGCTAGATAAAGAAACCGGTCTATTATGGTGTACCTGAGTAATTACGATGCAC
Organism: Hyphantria cunea; assembly: GCA_003709505.1. Lineage (NCBI taxonomy): Eukaryota > Metazoa > Arthropoda > Insecta > Lepidoptera > Erebidae > Hyphantria > Hyphantria cunea. The sequence continues at coordinate 57,195 of PKRV01000774.1, forward strand.
ATTATAAAGTCCTTGTAACATTTCGATGGAACCTCATTACTCGTAGAAAATACTGATGCAACATATAATGTTGATTACTGTAGTTAGCAATACGACTTCTTACATGGTAGCCAAACAAATAAAAATGGCTATAATTTTGAATGCATCGTTTATTTTTGATATGCCTATAAAAATTCAATAATAACAATTTAAAGTGCATTGACCTCAGACTTAAGGATATCCTCGAATTTATTTACAGCATTCGATTTCAATGTAAGATTCCTGTTTTCATTGAAATCGAATCTTGAGCTCGATTTCTCTGTCAACAATTATAGAATTGATTCTTTATATTGATATATTATTAGCGTTCAAAATACTTTTCAATTATTACGGTCCAATGATCGGAGACCATTTAAACATGTACCTACATTTCGTAAAACTGTTCGGTCAGCCGTAACATTCGACATATTTATTAAAATACGCTTACTAAATCGATATAAATGCGTTTAATTGCATTTTTTAATATTTTGTCTATAGAAAATTCAGTTGCTATTGTCAAAAACTCAAAAATATCTGCACTGATTGAGCAGAATTTACAACATGCTTTAAAGGTTCAATCAATTCAACCATAACACGCCACAGCAAGGAGTAGCGAGGTACAACTAATAAATTTATACAAAATAGAGTTTCAGAAACTATCACTCAACTTCGTATAACCTTTATATAAAATTTATATAGCCTATATCGTTTCACTAGTTTAGGCGCAACTAGTATATACGTATAAAGAATACCAAAACTATTACCCTTCCTTGTAGCTTCCCCATAGTCGGTTAAAGAGAAACGTAAATGACAAAAAACAAGTTATTGTAATATATAGAGGAATAAGTTAAACTGTCCCGTCATATGTGTTTGAACCGACGTGCCTGCCAGGCGGCAGCAATTTTTCATATTAGCGCAATGAGCGAGCATGCGCTGGGTTTCAATTGGAAGATTGCCGCATCGTGTGGGAGGATAATTCTTGCCCTCAGCCCGCCGAGGATATCCTTCCAGAAAATAACTCAGCGATCAATCGCATAAATTAACCATGTTAGAATTATTGTTACTGCATTAGCTATAAGCATGCTTATTACTTTGTAGGTGTTGAAAATTATTTATTGCTTTCATTGTGTATAGTTGAGTTTTAATCTTCTTATTTTTCATATCTCTGAACAGATAGATATTCAACAAATAAGCACTTGCAGGCAACAAATAGAACAGTGCAATACAAGTTCCGGCCGTTGGCTAGCTTGGTATAAAAATATAATATCACTGGCGATAAATCTAAGCAGTAATAATACTTAATTACATACAATGAGACGTTGTCTCAGGGTTGCAGAGCAATGGCCGCACTCGGTTCATCGGTTTATTGATGAAACCAGTTTAACGAAATACGAATGCATTTTTCCCATGATTCCAAAGTTGTGGAAGGTAACAAGATGGACTTTATTATAAAAATTTGGTCACAGTTTAACTTGATAGTGACATTTTATCGAAACATTTGAAATACCGTAACTGTTTGCATATTACAAAATACATTCTTACATAAATAATCGCGATTGGAACTAATTATCGCAATACAATGTTTATTGTCAATTTATAAACCATATAAGGTTATAAGAATAAGTTAAAGCATCTATTATTAAATGTGTAACAAGAAAAATAAAATGACTTGCATTAAGAGTACGTAGCCCGAGTATAAAATGAAGTAAGAATATTGTACGTAATAACCGGTAACCAACAGCTTATGGAACGGGTCCTGATTACGTCTTGAACTTGACTTGTGTAATGAAGCTTAAATGTACAGTGATACATCCATTACAAAACAAAGAAAACTTTTTTTTTTCATCAAATATGAAGTTCTTTAGAACAAAATCCTTTTTCTTCATATCTCAAAAATTTCGTTAAAATTTTCGAATTAAAGCCGATCCATGAAATTGAATGGCATCTGAAAATACATATAACATTGTGATGGTCAAATAAGGGTATTAAAAAAACAAGCTTGAAAAATATAAAAAGGCTGAGAGACAAATGCGTACGATTGTGAATCAGTCACTTGATACCATGTATTGCATTCTAGATGGTCTATTCAATTCAATGAGTCGATTAAAATTCAGATAATGCGTTGTGTACGTCTGGTCGGATCATCCATATTTCTGACGCGCGTTTCACATCCTGCGTGTTTCTGCACGCACTAGGAAGTGTCTATCATGTGCACATCCTAATCATAAACAGTATATATCTATCCAAAACTTTTACCCTTTGTTACTTGTTCAATCTTTAAACTAATTGATAAAATTGTTCTTACCATGAAAAAAACAATATGTTTCTATTATGAAGCAGAATTCCATAGCTTTTATTACTAATACCAGGGGTTTTGTAAAACCAAGCTATTTTAAGATAGTTATTTTCATCGAAGGCAGTAATCTATTTGCGGTACGGCGTCAGACCGCATTCCAACGGGAGCTAGACTATAGCCTTAATGCTCTACCTTCAGCTAGTAGGGTTTAAAAATAGAAGTCACTGAGGTGATCAACCTTTATTATTATTTTTAATTTGTCTACATCTTGAAATCTGCCCAAACTATATGGCATTTAGTTATAGATTATGAAGTTTAAAATTGTCATGAAATGGTATCAGTCCAATGACCAATCCATTTTCGTATTTCCAAACTCGTTATATATAAGATCTTGAGGGGCTTTTGCCTTTAGTTTTTTTAAAGAAATTTCAGTCATCAGGTTTATTAAGTACCTATTATTTTAACATTGATATATTCGGGTCACAGTAAAGCTGATTGTTGGTGACATACTAAAATACGTTTGCTATCATCCGTAACATTTAAGACTGAAAGCGTTAGAGGATTTTTGATCCTTTATTACTGACAACGCGGCGGTACATATACCATAATAGGCCTTTACTTATTTTAGCTTCAATTGGATATAATATAGTTCAGTCACTCAAAATAACGCTTTAGGCTTTAGAGTTGTGAAAGCTCCTTAGAAAGGGTTATTGTATAACGTAATAGTTGACATCCTTCTTCAAACAAGTATAAATCGAGATAAGCCCGTCCCCACAGCCTCAAGCCCTTAGATAATTTATTCTTAATAGGAAAATTACTGTGAACGCTAAAGTTGAGTGAAGCATAACATTGGCCTTTACGCCTTCACGACTTGCAGACGTGCATTTCAAACCATAGTTAACTATGCTATTATTTTGTTATATCACTAATTAACGTTTTCTTTGTTTCAGAATGAAGGTCATACTACTTTGCTTGGCCTTTGCGGCCGTTAGTTTAGCAATGCCAGTGGCTGAAGAAAAACCAGAAGTTGCTGCCGTTGCGGAACCCAAAGTTGAGGCACCCAAAGATGAACCCATAGCCGTCGAAGAAAAAAAAGCAGATGCACCGTCTGAGGTTAAGGAGGCCGAGGTTAAACCTGAAGCTAAAAGCGCAACCGTAGAAAATGAACCAAAAAAAGTTGAAGCCGAACCGGCAAGTCTCGAGAAGGAGCCGGAAGTAAAGAGCGAGGAAGCGGCACCCAAGGCTGTTGAACCAGTTGAAAATCCTGAAAAGCCTGCCGAAAAAAAATCTGAAGAAGCTGTTGAATCAAAACCAGAAGAAAAAGCTGCCAAACCTGAAGTGAAATCAGTTGAGGAGTCAAAAGACGAAGTTCCAGCAACGGTGACCGAAGTTCTTAAGGACGCTTCTGCCAAATCAGCTGCCCCCGCTGAGGAATCTGCCAATGTTGTTCCAGCTGCAAAAAGTGATGCCGCTGTTGCTGCCGAAGAAGACGTGATCAAACCTAAGCCTGAAAAGAAAATTGATTTGCCCGTTGAAGCCCCGGCTGCTGAACCAGAACCAAAAAAAGTAGAGTCAGTAGAAGAGAAAGCTGAAGAAAAAAAAGTTGAAGAGCCCAAATCTGAAAACAAACCTGAAGCAGTATCGGATAATGCGCCGGCTGCTGCTAAATCTGCGGAACCAGCTGCTGTAGTTGATGATGACAGCTTGCGCGTAGTCCGTGAAACGGTCGATGACAAAAAAGTTGAAAAAGAAAGCGAATCAAAGTCTGCAGAAGAGCCCAAATCAAATAATAAAGAAAAGAAAGAAGAAGTAGTCAATGAAGAAAAACCAAACGTAGAAGGAAAATCTGTTGAAGACAGCAAACCCGCAGAAGACAGTAAACCCGTCGAAGAAAGCAAACCTGTGGAAAGCAGCAAACCTGTAGAAGACAATAAGTCCGCTAAGGAGAGCAAACCCGTTGAAGAAAGCAAACCTGTTGAAAGCAGCAAACCTGAAGAAGACAGCAAACCCACAGAAAAGAGCAAATCCGCTGAAGTAAGCAAACCCGCTGAAGACAGCAAGCCCGTTGAAGACAAGAAACCTGAAGACAGCAAGCCCGTTGAAGAAAGCAAACCTGTTGAAGAAAGTAAAGCTGTCGAAGAAAACAAACCTGCCGAAGAAAGCAAACCCGTTGAAAATAGCAAATCTGCTGAAGAAAGCAAACCTGTTGAAAACGACTCTCCTGTAGAGCCAGAGAATAAGGCTGAAAAACCAAAAGAAGGAGAAGCTAAGAACGTCCCGCAGGAAGAATCTGCCAAAGAAGAGAAGGCTGCCGAGCCTGCTCCAGCTAAAGTAGAAGAACCATCAGATAAACAAGAAAAACCTCAGTCTGACCAACCTAAGGCAGATAATAGTTCGGAAGAAAATTCCAGTGCTGAAAAAAGCCAAGAATCCAATGAAGAGAGCTCAGAAGAAAAAAGCTCTGGCAGCTCTTAGATAGTAAGTAAGAAATCGGTGGCGGTGGACGTGTGTCGACGTCCCTCGACACGCGCCCTCCGCCGAGAGCGCGTATGGCGCTCGGTGCCCATGTGTAGTGATGCGTGCTCGTGCGAGTGTGTGAATTGCGACCGACGCGCCCAGTGCGTGGTTATTCCCGACTATTCATTAGATCTAGAGACTATTTAAATAGCCGAATCGAAAAATTACCTACGTTGTAATTATATTTTTCGCAGTAAATTATCGAATTTCCGGTACTATAAGTAATAAAATATGTTTTTATAAATATGCATTTTATTTTATTTACCAACTCTGTATTCTTTTATGCCCCAAAAAGGTTTGCTTTTACTGAACTCATTAAATTCTACATTGCTTTTCAATATTAATAAAGACAGATACGAATATCCGTTATATTCGTATCTGTCGCCTCGGAAGTAAGTAGTGAAATATATAAAAATATGTGTAAAAAGAACAATAAAGAACTCTTAAATTTTTAGCACTATGTGCCCTGTATACGATAAAGCACAATGATCAGGATGCTATAAAAAGATCAGCAAAAAAATCTAATTAAAAACAGAAAACCACTGGATGAATTTTATTGTATGATTATTATAATTAATGAAAAACGACGAAGCAAATTTATTAATACATTTCAAGTGGTCAAACATCGACCCAACCAAGAGGCAAAGTGCGGAAATAGCACGGTAAAACAAACAAACAAGTGGTCAAACATATAGCCAGAGTTATAGTTATAGTATACATATAGTTTTTCAAATCATGGTGCATAATTTATAGAACACTAGCGACCAGCCGGGGCTGACTTCGCATGAAAGTTTTCAAAATTCTCGTGTTTTCTCTACAATAGTAGACATGTATTAGGCATATAAATCCTCTCTTGAATTACTCTATTTATTGCCGAAAACTGTATTTAAATTCATTTAGTAATTTCGTGATGTTCGTTCGTGTAGTAATGTCTAAGCGAACAGACAGCGGAAGCGACTATGTTTTGTTGTACTTTGTTTTGGCAAGGGTTTAGCTAGTTGAGAATATAGGCACGTCTTTTGTTTATTGAAGATATAGTGTTTTAAAAATATTGTCCTATGTGGAATTGGAACCCACAACACTCAGCGCCTTAGAAAGCTGTGAGGGGAACGCTTAAACCACGAAGCCACCTGTGCAGTCGAATCTACTCTGTCTACTATATGATAGCAGAAAAAAATACGAAACACTATAAATAATTATTATGAAATATATATTAAACACCTTGTTGTACTCGGCCTCAGTTGCATTAATGAGAAATGAGAAACAAAACTGAGAAGAAAGATAAAAGCAGTCCTGAAAGCAGGTCCTTTATCAACGTTTGAACACAACCGGTGTAGATTTTTTCGAGTTTCCTATGCGGACTCACAACCCTCTCCTGAGAGGAGACCCGACCCCAGCAGTGGGACATTATGGGTTGTTGATTGATTGATTGATGCGTACTCATGGTTTCCATCAGGCTGAGTAGTCATTTTGGCAGCTAATACATAAAACAAGTATATAAAACAACTAAATATATATATATATATAACTAAATATAATATGCACACTTTTTTATAATAAAAAAGTGTGCATATTATATAATAGAAAAAAGATTAACCAGTCGTGTAGACTGGTTAATCTTTTTTCTTTTTTCTTTCTTTTTTTTCTTTTTTTACAACTCCCGCATTAGGAATATACATTCCTGAGTCACGGGGATCTTTACAAACATACATGAAACGGACACAAAGTACACCCAGACTTAGAACAACAATTTATGGATCGTACAAAGCGTTATCCCATGTAGGATTTGAACCCACAACACTTGGCGCAGTAGGAAGCGGTGTAGTGACCACTGAAACCACTAGGCCAACCGTGTAGTCATCGCAATGATATAATAACATTTACTTTTTATTATATGTACTTAATTATCATTCAAAGGCAAGCAAGATTTTCAAAACACATGCAAGATTACTATGATTAACAAATTTAATACAGAATAATTTATGTATTTGGGTAAAAATTCAAAATATAATTAAAAGATTAAAATAAGATCATACGAAACAAGGTTGTGTGCATAATTAGAGCAATGGTATGACGACTTTAGTTTGACTCAACACTAACTTATTTATAATGTTTTGAATACATCCAAGGTGTAAAACGAGGACAAAGGGAACAAAATATGTAAAATAGCTACGGCTATTAGCATCTAAGGGGTCATTCGTTCTCCTTGTCTAATTCTTTATGGTCCTCCTATCTATAGAAATAAATAAAATTGGAGTGTCTGTTTGTAATATTAAAACAATGAACGCTTTTTACTAAATGCATATGTATATATATATATAGGGGGTGTGTGGGGGCGAACCACAATCTTTCGCCCCCAGCCAACCTCACCTGCACGCGGTGCACCCTGCTAGATAACAAACGAGGCTCTGGCGACCGACCGATGGCGGTATATCCATCCTAAAAGGCGTAACTAAATACAATAGGCCGGTGATGGGCAGCAGCGTCACCGGTGCAACAAGTTACGCCCTGCGATCACCAACCCGCCTGCCCNAGGTGATCCGACAAAGAACCAGGGTCATCGACGTAGCCCACAGGATTAGCAAGCTGAAGTGGCAGTGGGCTGGCCACATTTGCCGAAGAACCGATAACCGTTGGGGTAAACGAGTTCTTGAGTGCAGACCGCGTCTCGGCAAACGTAGTGTAGGACGTCCACAAGCCAGGTGGAGCGATGATTTGCGCAAGACGGCTGGCAGGAGCTGGATGCGAGAAGCCATAGATCGAACTAAGTGGCGTGAAATTGGAGAGGCCTATGTCCAGCAGTGGACTGCGATGGGCTGATGATTGATATATATACACATATAAGCGTCCTAGTTATCTATTGGTAACGTTTGCGACTGAGTCAGATGTCCAAAATTTAATAATTATTATTATTCATTTTAATGAAAAATCTGTCTAAATAAAAAAAATGATTCACTAAAATGTATGTTAACTTCTGATCGACTGCACCAAATTGGATATTTTTTTATTTAATGCGTTTTTATTGTCAAGACAATTTTTGTATACAAAAAATTAAAGGAAAAGCAAATAAAATGGTAGTACGAAGTTCGCCGGGTCAGCTAGTACAATCTTCATCATCATCATCATCAGCCTATAGCAGTCCACTGATGTAAATAAGCCAATTTACGCCACTTAGTTCGATTCTCGGCTTCTCACATCCAGCTCTTGTCAGCGGTCTAACGCAAATCATCACTCCACCTGGCCTGTGGACGTCCCACACTACGTTGCCAAGACGCAGTCTTCATTCAAGAACCCGATTACCCCAACGGTTATCAGTTCCGCGGCTAATAATGGAAACATGCTACAATAACGTTAAGAGAAAATGATTATACAGCGATTTGATTATAAGTTTCATACAGTTATATTGCAACTTTAAAAAGATGTGCAACGCAAAATTACTTAGTGATAAACTTTCAATGCTTCAGCGAATCTAACGGTTCAGACGTTGTCATCGAACTGACAAAACTATGCAATGCTCCGTTACAAGTGTTCAGGTTTTTCTTGTTACTCAAGAGTGAGCCGACTCAAAACGAGTATATACTATTTTTATCTATTTCTATATTAATAGCGTTTAGTGTTATCCAACATATTGATTTAGTAATAAGGTGTGTTATCATTAAAATCATGAAATAAAACACGTTTGTATTTGTCTACGGAGCAAAGTGGGGACATTATCTACCCAGTCTAATAAATATAATCCATCCAATATTAAGTAAGGATAGGGGTAAGATAAAACATTAAACATTTTTTGTTATGCCATATTCATCACTTGATGCATGCAGTGTGTAAATCGGCTATAAACTGTTTCTTTTTTTATGAAATATGGGGCAAACGAGCTGACGTATCGCCTGATGGTAGGCGATTACCGCCGCACATGGACACCCGTAACACCAGAGGCGACAATTGCGTTGCCGGCCTTGGGGGATGGGGAGGGGGGTGAGGGGAAGGGTTGGATTATGGGCCTCCGGTATCCACACTTACTCGGTGAAACAGAGCGTAGGCGCTGTTTCACACCGGTTTTCTGTTAGGCCGTGGTATCACTCCGGTCGAGCCGGCCCATGCATGCCGAAGCGTGGCGAAGAGCTATGGCAAATCGAATCTACATTAGATAAATATTCTATCTTATCCTTCATAATCAATTTCCCTTTTCTATGATGTATAAATGATCATATGTTTTTAATATAAATGAATCGCAATTCGAAAGAAAACACTTAATTCTTCTTAATTTTATGACCAGTGACGCGTCGACAAAATTGACATTTTCTTCCTACACACTCAAACACTTTGCACTCCCCTCTATTGATTTTTCTAATGAAATATTTCATAAACAATTTCTTCAAGCACGAAGTTCAATTAATTTTGCATTTTTTTATACATGACATTATGTACAACGTGTCGTTTTGGATAGTACAGTAGCCCGGACTGCCGACGGCATATGTTTTTGGATACTGTATTTACAAACTTAATTACAAAAAGACACGACTAAATGCTCATGCCCACAATTATTTTTTTGACCCCCAATCCCACGACTTTTGGCTGAGCACTCATGATCACTAATATCGCTTTTATATGCCTGGAGTTTCAGGTTATCCCCATATTTTATAAATAAACCACCATGAAACATCATACATCACGTAAAAAGAAAAATGTTTTGAATTTTTATTTATACCCCTTTGCCCGCTGCTCCGCCCGCCTATATCTCGGTTATCGCGGTAAAAAGTAGGTAGTATGAATTTGGTAGAAACGATAATACCCATTCTCCTAAAGTATCTTATATCTTTATCGTATCGTAAAGTGTTTTTCAACATCATTGTCACAGACCTCATTTTTGATCGCGATTTTATGTTAAATACGTTCTAAGATAACTTATATGGCCGAACAGCACTAGTTCCTAAATATATATTCAAGTCATTCTTGTTCTACTCTGTTGAATTGCTGTAGCCAGAGCTGGTTTCAATGTAAATGAAATTATAAATACACCTACCTTATCAGTAAGCATTCGGCAAGCCACGACTCCGAGAGACCACCAGTCTACAGCATGTCCGTAAGGATCACGACCGACTACTTCAGGAGCTGACGACAAATAAATGTGCTATTGATTAAACAATTACACAATTGATGTGTTAGGTATTGTACATTGAGAGGATATTGGTATTATATATTTGTTTGGTTCAACACGCTAATCTCAGTAACTAAATCAATTACTTACTGAATGGAATAAAAACGTGTATTGGGTATCATATTTATAGAGGCTACGTAACATCACGCTACGACCAATAGCCCCAACATCAATGAAAAATATAGGCATTAAGGAAAAAGTTTATTGCGCGAGTCAGCTACATCAGTAAATGTCAAAATCTACATTTTAAAGCAAGGCCTACGTCTAACAGTGGGCTTCAAGGCTGTTGACGTGTGTACTATTTTAATAATTATACAGCATTGGCCTTAACCCTCTCCTGAGAGGAGACCCGAGCCTAGCAGTGGGACATTATGGGTTGTAAATGGCACAGTTACAATATAATACCAATATTATCTCAAGTAGTAAGCATTCACACTTCTTGTGCTCTACGCAGCTATCATTCCTCCGTTCATACAAAAATAATTAATTATAAAATTAAAATCATATTTACTTTCTATATAAATGGAAGATCTTGATGACGTGAAGCACACGAAGTCCTCTTGCTTTTTCACAATTAATTCGTAAACAAGTGATCACTATTTAATTTTTTCTTCATCTATTAAATGCAACAATATAAAAGTAAGAATTATATTCAAGACCTGGTACTAGTTTCGACTATTTATTGTGTTCTTTGATTTTATTTCATTAACCAGCATGATTTGACCATTTCGTATAACTATAGTTCAAAAATGGGGTTATTACACAAGTATACTATCGACCAACCGGCTTCGCATAAGTGCAATAATCTTAAGTCTCGGATTTTCTTTGCTATATGATATGTTATACATGTAGGTTTTACACATATGAACCTTTCTCTTGAATCACTCAAAATTCGTACAAGAATGGGAAGCGACTTTATATTAAAGTATGTGAAGTTACGGGGCTGATACTAGCTAGCTTCTTCGGTTCTTTTTGTTTGAACCGTGTGTGCCGTTGTTTAATTTGATTTCCATAAATTACATTTTTAACCCCCGACCCAAAAAGAGAGATGTTATAATATTGACGTCGATGTCTGTCTGCCTGTGGCATCGTAGCTCTCAACGGATGGACCGATTAATGTGGTTTTTTTTATTCGAAGTCAGTTTCCTTGCGGTGTTTTTTTAACTGTTTGGTTAAAATCGACCCAGCAGTGTATGAGTATCAGCTCTTTTCCAAAATGAGAATGACATTTTTATAATTTATGATTACTCAGTGATGTGCTTGCGTAGGGATTTTTTAATATTTATTTTTCTACTTAAACAAGTAAAACATTTTTGATTATAAGGTCAAAATTGCTATTTGAACGTCAGTATTGTACCATAAATAATTGTCACTACTTGCAATGAAATAGCCAGGCAATTTTTATCTATTTTAGTATTGTAACTTAAACAATTGCAAGTTACATTATAATAAAATCATTTTTCTTTAGGTAATCATGATTAGTGGACGCATTTGCATCACACCCAACAATTAGTGACACAGGGCTGACGAAGAATCAGGGTATAAAACTTTAATATAAAAAACAAGGAAAATACTTCATCCTTTATTTATTCACTTATATATAAATTATATCACAAGACTAAGATTTAGCTTAATTTTTTTTTTTTGAACTTATTGATCACAACATACATATTTCCTGTTTCATTTATCATAAACTCTAATATGTAACAGCCGTTATTACACGCGAATAGTGACTTTTATAACACATTTTTTTTTAAATAAGGCCATAGCAGAGTGCATTGATATAGTTTTTATAATGTGCTTTACATAGAACACGAGGCACACCAAATAACAAATCTTGCAACACACAAATGGGTACATAATTATTAATATCGTTTGTGTAATAACATCTAAACCACTATGATTAAACAATCTTATATTATTATTATTATTATATTTTCGTGGTGGGTTTATAGAACGGTATCTGCGATGGTTGAAGAATAAACTGATCATTGTCTAGCGAGCTTCTTAAAGGAGCCAGTGTTTAATTAGCATTATTTTTTCTGAATACTGTTAATTATGTGTTATGCGATTATGATAACCTGCCAGTAGATTGTCATAGTCACGAATAGTGGTTAATAACTTTCGCACATATTGAAGTGAAAGGCCTGCCGTATCAATAGAAAAAAAAAATAAGCATAGACAAAATAATATTCTTTCTGTATTATATTGGCACTCGTGTGAATACTTATGGTTTCAATAGATTTTTTTTTCAGCAATTTGTAAGGAAAAAATCATTTGTTAAAATAATAAAATTGTGAATTGCAAGAATTGTGTAATACATTAAAAATATTGTCGTTTTATCCCAGTTATCTTCTTTTTAATTTTAAACATTTCGAAAATATTAAAATTTTAAGGTACTCGCTGATATGAATATTAGAAATGAATATATATAAAATATTCGATAAAAATTGTGTTATGCATGCAAATCAATATTATGACTACCATTAAAAAAATTATAAGCTATTTTATGCAGTAATTATATCGATTTGCATGTATAACAGTAGAGAAAATGAAATTAAATATCAATCTTATCCAAAAGTCATTTAACTAGACATTTTTTTGCAATAAGTTCTTTTTAAGAAATATCTTTTTGTAATGATCATACACGGATACACAATTTAAAAACGTGAAATACTCGTTAGTTTGAAGCTTTTAAATATGTAAGTACATACACAAATATAGATATATATATCTCTGTTTACATATAACACAATCTATCTCAAAAAAATCATACCATTTTCTGTCTTTATGGATAAAATCGAATATTTATTTTCCGTAATTTTTAATCTCACATAATATGGATTGAAATTACCTTCTGACGAACGACATGAATTCAACCTATAAAGCACATGCGAATATAAAAAATAAACATAATTGAGACGAATATAAATTGAATTTACTACTAATTCAAATATCATAAAGTTACAGTTACCAAAAGAATTCGAAATAAAAGATAGTTAAGCCCGTACAGCCCTCATCTTTGGTGACGAAAACACTTCTGATAAATAATTTCTAATAGGTACAAGTGTGATTAGATAGGCATAAAGGTTGTTATACACTAAAGCTAGAGTCACAAAATGAGGTAGGATTGTAAATTAGAATTGTATGGATGGACTCGGTTCATAGTCCTACAGAAAACAAACTGAATAAAGACTGGCATGTGAAAGCAATGACAAGAAGTCGTAATTCAGAGTATGTTCTTTTAAAGTTTGTTACAAGGTCATGGATCAAGAACACTACAAAGTTTTATAATTTGTTACAATTGGACTATGAAAATACTAATATCTCTTGAACAATCGTCTTAGAAGGAATTATAATCGAAAGATATCTAGAGTGTCAATATGAGAATTACAATGTCTTAAATTTAACACACATCACTCCTAGATAAACCGTTCATACTTAACACATAAAACTCACTGGTTATCTCAAATAATACAACCGATATAGCTCCGTACATAGCTACATAGCAACATTCGAAATAACCCAAATGAAATATCCCATGCTATTTACAATATTTTTATAAAACATTCATAAAAATTACCATTTATTTAAAACTACTTACAGTCTAAAACCTATATATATGAAATCAATCGTATCTAGATCCATACACGTAATCCAAAGTCAATATTTTTAATATTTCTGTGTTATTTATGGCGATAATAACAAAGCGTTTATTAGTAAACAGACGAATGACTACACATAAAGACTCAAACCTTCTATTAAAAGCGTTAATAATCAATATTAAGAAGTTTTAGTGCTCAATCAACTTAATAAAACACGAGTGTTTAAACTATCTATCTCACTTATTATAAACTTCTAGGTAACTATTAATTCTAAATCAACTCCTGAGAGTGTTCGAGAACCTGATAAAAGAAATATCCAGGCTTGAAAAACGACGAAAATCAATGGACACATCAACCAGCCTTCTGAGTCATAGCTCCGTAATTATAACTTAATTTAAAACTAACATTACAACAGACAAAGTTTTTGATAACACAAAAGATTATTCGTTTAAACTTAATTTTTAGAAGCTTTTCTCGTTACCACAAGGGCTAATAATGTGAGCGAAACATTAACAACTAACTTTAGATAAAGAAACCAAATAATTAAGTAGATATTTCAAAGAGAATTTTAAATTGTAATACATGAGTTTCAAATATAAAACTGACTGCGATCAATTATAGAATATGACAGTAGTATCATTAATAACCACGATAATGTTTGTGCAAACATACAAAGCATAAGTACATTAAATGACACAGATATAGATTCAGATATTATGTATTGTCAAAACGTTGAATACATTCAGTCCTTAAATTAATATTTACAACACGACCTTTGTAAAAATAATCACACATTTTAAATCTTTACTATGTACCAGATAGGGACGACAACTAGACCAAAGTATTTACTGCAATCTGATGTTAAAAAAAATTGGTCGTAATTGACTCGCACGATATATCTATACCAAGCGTTCGGAAGTAGTCCTCGGACACAGATTAATTATTATGTAAGTTATGAACACAATATGCATCACAACGAGAGCGTGTCACGTATAAGTTTGCGCACCGTATTCCCCACGGACGTGGGCGGAGCGCCAGACAGGTTGTAGTGTACTTTAAATAAGTAGGGTTGTATGTCCGAATACGAAGTGTCGAAGATGAGATCGGCGTCCGAGCGACTCGGCATCTTGGGCACGTACTCGTGTCGGTTTATGATCTCCGTGATAAACACTATCTTATCTTGCAGCATCTCCACCACATTCTCGTGTTTGCTGTGCATGTCCTGTTCGTTGCGGGACTCGGTGAGCTCGCAGTACACGGTCCACACTTCCCAAGGCACGCACTCGGGCTGGAAGGGCCAGCGTGCACGCCTCTTCTGGAAGAACTCGAGGCTGATGGAGCCTCTAGGCGGTGCCGACGTGGAGTCGGCGCCTCGCAGAAGCTCGGAGAAGTCCGATATTTCTCGCTTCACGTTCCGCCCCAGAGCGTCTGACTCGCAACATACGTACGTAAAGTCGATGAAGTCGCAATCGACGTCAACATAGCTGACAGTCCGTATGGAGTAGCTCTCCTCGTTGTTGTACGTGAACTTGCCGCTGGAGCGGTGGAAAAGGACCGTGTGGAAGATGCAGGCGACCACCTCGTCGACCTGTCGCCCCTCCATGGACAGTTCGAAGGCGATAGTTCGCGCGTTCATCTTGCCGGCGTCAGTGGGCCGACGCGCGAGCAGAAGACGCCACTACCGACATAATCACTCTAAGTTCATGCGTTACTGACGGCTCCACTGTGCCACGGCCGCAACGTATACCAAGCAAATGCACTGAGCCATTTTAAAATATCAAACGAGTCAACTCCCACACTGAAATGGAGAATGACCGTTTTAGTTTTTCTTAAAATTCCTTTTCAAACTATCAGCTGTCGACCTTCCTATGCCATAATGACTGTTACGTTTATTAATGATAAAACCGCAAAGTTTTCCTAACTATAGATAATATTTACATTAAAAAGGTGTTACGCTTACCCATATATTTGAGAGTTCCACACAGAGTCGTAGTGCGGGATCCAATCGAAAGCCACTTAGATAATCCAAAGTCGATTAATCGAATATGGTAATCGGAATCGAGAAGTATATTTTCGGGTTTCAAATCTCGATATATGACGCCAGCGTTATGTAGGAAGTCTGAAAGCAGAAAGTGATGACATATTATTTTTCGAATGGATTTATTGATTTTAAAATTGAATACAAATCACAATCATTTATTCAATTAAGACTCATTTACGTTTACTAAATGTCATTAACATTATGAACGTTAAATTGAAGTTAGAGATAAAAATCATAGATCGACACAAAGAGATACCGCAGATATACTGTATTGTCAAAGTGAATTAGGTGAAAACACCCAAAATCCACTGCGAGCCTATGTGGACCCATAACTTCCAGTTTCCAAAATACTTAGAGCCTTATGAGAATAATACTGGCTAAGAAACTCATAACCACTCTTTTTAAAAGTTTCATACACAATTCATGTACATTAATGTTAGTATTGTAGAGATTGTTCCAGACCTTTAGAAACGAAATTGAATAATATAACTATTTATAAATCAATACCTAAGTGGTCAGTCAACAGTACCCTTTCATATTTTTTTGTGTATTAAAATCAAAGATACTCATAAAATAATCAATGATTCAGCTGAGGTTTTGAACCGAATGCAACTCGATATTTAGAACTCATCAATCAGGAGATCTTTAGAGCATATATACATTAAACTGTAGCTTATATCATATATAAATTATTCTGTAGTCTGTCTTATGACGAATATGAAAAAACAAAAATCCTACTAATATTATTATTAATGCGAAAGTTTGTTTGGATGTATGGATAGAATAGAATACACTATATTGTACAACAGATATAACAGTCTACATAAATATATAGTTTACATAATACATCAATTGAATTACCAATAGTATCATCAATAATATGGATGTTTATTATTCTTTTAAAGAAAATGTTTTGAACAGATTTAGATAAAACTATGCTTACATAGCATATAATTTATACATCAGAAAAACATAGTGGCTACTATTTAAAACGATAACTGGCGTTAACGTAGGCGGAGCAGGCAGAAGCTAGTACAAAATAAGCCTGACAGCTCAATTGAAAAGTAAGAAATATAAGAGCTTCCAACAATCCAAATAAAGATAATATCAACGGATTCGACAAACGTTTGTGTCCATGTTTACAAATACGGTCATCTTACTAAATTAAAGAGACGTGAGTTTGTATTGATGTTTGTTGCTCTTTTACACATAAACGGTTAAACTGATGTGGATGAAACATAGAACAGAGATAGATTTGATATTATAGATTATATAGATGATTAACTTTTTGCAATTGATAATAGTGAAGACACTGGTCTCTGAAATACATTTTACGCTATTTCAGGAGCCTTTATGTCAATAAATAATTAATAAAATATTGTAGTCTGCAATAGCACATAGGTTTGTTCCAAAAAATTGGGGGTAGTGTTCCCATCATCATCAATCAATCATCATTAAGAACCGATAATGTCCCACTGCTGGGCTAGTGTCTCCTCTCAGGAGAGGGTTAAACCCATACGTCCATACGTCGTTCCCATCGTACGAGTAAAGTCCAAACATAAACGCGAGTAACTAAGGCGGGGCAGCTAGAATGCCAATAAACAATAAAGATATAAAAGACAATGATTAGCCCAGATACTCACCAATGGCAATAGCTATTTCTGCAACAAATATCTTGACGAGTTCCTCAGGTAACCTCCCGCACTTATCGAGTAAAGCCAACAGCTCGCCACCAGGAATGTATTCTGAAACTGCAAAAAAAAAACGAACTTGTTAAAACAAGTCTTATTGTGATAGATAAAAATTTGTGTGAGTCATTGGATTAGCATGCATTTTCTCACAAAACTTATCGCCAGTTAGTGTGTGCATTACGGTATGATAACCTCCTCTTACCCTTGAAGTGAATAAATATATTTAATTAAATTCTCTTATGCTTTAATATAGCATATTAATGCATAAGAGAATTATAAGAGTAAGCAATGACGGCTCAGTCTGTTCCTGGATGGTTGACCGCTGGTGGCACGATACCATGAGCGTCGCAGTGATTTGGAGGTCACGTTAAGCAGTCGGTCAAGGTTATTATCATAGGATAACAGTCGTGCAGCTTAGTTGAAGGCCTTTGGGCGGCTTAAAAACATCCAGCGAAAAGATACGTAGCCACAACGTTGTCTTGCCAGCCCCGAACCCGTACTCGGCCCGCGTGGGGACGTATGGCCTTAACCTCTCCTGAGAAGAGACCCGAGCCTAGCAGTGGGACATTATGGGTTGTTGTTGTTGATGCAACTAAACAAAAGCAAGTACACCTACACAAACCGCTAGGTTACGAGATGTTATAATGGGTACAACCACTTAACCAAACAATCAACCTGATCGATAGACAAGTAACAAGAGCTTGTAGTGCTTACTTTATACTAAATAAATAACAGCCTAGTGCAGGACGTAGGCCTCACCTTAGAAAGGAGATTTTGGCCTGCTATACCACAGTGGCCTGAAGTGAACAATATGAATTTAATTTCGTTTCTATACTATGTACCATCTTATTTTTTGAAATCTAGTTCGTTAGGTAATTTGTAACTACATTTACATAAGTATGAATATTACACAACATAAAAAAGAGTTCATTCATTGGCAATCGTGAAGTTTGAAATAGAAAAATCACATTCATTACAATTTATATAAATTTATCTTCAAAAATAAATTTAATTCGATGCCTAATTTGTGATTTTTGATCGGTTGATAACATTAACATTATTTTAACGTTCATGACTACTTTAGGGACGAAATCAGAAAATTGAACATTCAAATGTATGAATAAAGCGGTAATAAACATTTAAAGCGAGACTAATTCAGTTACAAACGAGGATTCTATGAAAACTACTTATATACTATAAATATTATAAAACACGTCTTTCTAAACGTGTTAAACGCCCAAATTTTGCAGATATAACATACTAAGCTAAATGTTTTACTTTATCAAATATAGGTTACAAGAAAGAACGGGCACAAAGCAGATCTAATTTACTGAAAAACCTGATCAAGTAGGATTTTTTTAAGTAAAGGCACACATGAAAATCTCGTAGTGGCTAATATTGATGAACAATTAAAGCCAACAAAGGAACGAAGAGTGACGCGAGAAAGAACACCTAGAAGCAAATTATGGGCTAACGAAGAAATAATGACGTACTGTGTGATGTAATTAAATGAAGAACTTACAGGTTTTACTACTAAATAAACTTAGATAATGTGAAACAGCAACACAGACCCAATATAAATTAACACAGCAAACAAAACACGACCTCATTGCAGTGAACTACCGCAAATGACGTGTAAAAGGTAAACATACTCAAGATAAACACAACCGATAAAAAATGATAGCTAAGTTATTGTTATTATAATTATCTAGAACAATCACCTTTACTATTGGGTCGGGTGTTATCAGACGTCTTATTAATCAGACGTGTTTCGCTTTACTTCCTACCGTCAAAACAAATTGGCCTTAGACCGATCATATAATAGACCGGGCCGTACCCGTCTTAGCCACGTACATGCCATGTACGGATTTAAAACGTTAAATACATTTAGTATGAATCAGTTTACATTAAATAGTTCATAATCCGTGTCCCGTCCGCACCCGTCTGCTAACTTATGACATCGGCCTCGGCTCGGCCCGTACACGGCCCGATCTAATAGTAATCATCCCTCATGGCTTCATCTAAAATGGTCGATATGAATTGAAAGCAGTGTAGACTAAATTAAGATTTGTGACATCTGTCTGACATGCTACTGTCAACATTATCTGACAGTAGCTCTAGTATCGCACGCGGGGAAATGCGGGTTGCCCCAAGTTTTTGCAATTCCATCCCTTTTCATTAAATCATTCTCACATATTACAAAAATGAGAAAAACTAATAAAGAAATATATATATGGAACACCTGTCACTGGTCACCTAGCAGTCTGGCACTGACTGAGTTAGAACTAAAAAGAGCTTGTACTATGTATAGATTGACTAATAAAATACTCAAAGTAATAAATAAGACAACAGGTTTATTAACATAATCTTCGCATAGTATTAACTCATTTCTGGATAAAATCTATAATATTTAAGGTTTTTTTTATTAAAATGGGGGTTATCTGTACAACAGACTATAATAACATAAATGATGAACAAGTTGAATTGACTTATTACCTTTTAAATTGAAAGGTCGTCGTACCTATAATACACCGCTGGAATTAATTTAGTCGTGTCGCTGAATTCGTAAATTGAATCTGTGATGAGAAGAACGAGGCAGTTATACAAGAGTCCGTGACATCCCAGTACGATTCGCAACTATATTTAGCATGTAAGATAATGCATCATCCAACAAACAAGTGACTATCACAAGTCTAGCGTGTGTGACTTTTCGCGCTCTTTAGTGCCCGTTTGTACTTCCCGCTTTAATTACAGTCGAGGTTATGAAAGTTTCATTATCAGAGTATTGCAGTCCACTACCAGATTTATGTAAAATCTCAAACAATGATAATAATATATTGACTTGGTTGAGATATTCAACCGTGTGGTGATAGATCCCTGGGGTAACAGGAGACTAAGGGAACAAACTAAACACCAGCAACGCAGAAAAGAGCCCGAAAACCCTATTGCAAAATGGTCTGGTCAGCGTGGAATAGTAGTAGGCCAAAACCAGTTTTATACGAAAAGGCCTATGTCCAGCCCCTGAGCCAAGTTGCAAGTGTTTTGCGTCGGTTCTCTTTCTGCAATCGCTAACACCTTTATTCTCTTGTATTATTGGCTAATATTTTATTTTGACCACGTGACTTAGTGTTCAAAACAAAATTAACGTTACGTTTAACATTTACGTTTTAAGAATACAACTTGGCTATGGGTTCAGCAGTTAACTATAAAAGACTGTTGTTGGTAATGATGACATCTCAAATTCTTCTTTCAGGATAGGCTTAATACAGGCCCGAAAAGGACTTAAAAACTGTTGAAGACGATGATGAAGATGGTGTATACATCTAATATGCGATCGTTTGATCGGTAATTCAGTAAAGCCGTGTTATAGATACAGGTATACATTGACGAAATAGTGTAGTTCTCTTACCAATATACAGTCTTTTCTTAGTCTGCCACCGGGCCACAGCGCCCGCTATGAAGGAATGATGACCGCAAGCTGCTTGTATACGAGCTTCTTCTTTCACTTGACGCACTGCGCTCTCCTTCACAATCTGGAATTTAATAAAATTAAATTATGCAGGAGTGTGATTTCGTATTGTTTGTCGAATATTTAGATCGAATTAAAAAAGATTGACGTTTCTGTGTTGTCTGTGTTTATATATATTCATGTCTGCGAGCTCACATTATTTATTAAAATGTATTTTGCACCTTCGGTTCATCATCAACATCCTTTTTTATAATTTAATATTATAAACTATTAACATATGCCTGAAAAATGAGGTTTTAGCCTGCGATAAACACGCTAAGCAGACGGTTTTGTATAGTGTGTTTCGAGTTTTCCTTTTCTCTGCAGTGGTGTTACCCCTGCAGAGTTTGTTCCCTTAGTCCACCGTTACGATACCAACGTCATGAATAGCTGTGGTTACTGTTGGTGGGAACGGGTGAGTGGTGTTGCACTGTATGTGGAAGTTCCCCCGTATGCTTAATCCGTCACGAATCTTTGGTCACATCTAGTAATTTAAATATAAATATTTTTCTTCTGCTTATCGCATATTCAAGGTAATTAATATACATTAAAAACACGTAAATTATCAACAGATACTTTCACGTAAACAAGTCAATGTTTCGCATGACTGCGAGCATGTAGAGTTCAAGTGCCTATTGCTCATCATGATGTAATCATTTACTTCTAAAAAACATATATAGGTACTTTTGGCTATTATGCTGGTGAGTACATAGTTACATAGAAACGTTTTCTTTAACACGTAATTACTTAAGCGTTAGATGTCAAGTAATTCTTAATGAAAAGATTGTTGGCAGTTGGTGAGCCGATAAACTGAGTTATAAGTACCAATTGGTATAACAACTTTTGAAGTACATATACAAAAGCGAGTGGATTCACGTACGTACGTACGTTTGCATTTAAACGATAATAATAGAAGCCATGGGATCAACAAACGTGAACATAGCCGTGAAATAAGTTAGAATATAATACAATATTGTTTGAAATACTGCACTTTTATATAGAGACTGAACAAACCCTTAGTAAAAGAAATATTCAAAATTGTCTTCCGTTCTAGGCTTGATCTCATAAATGCCATAGAAAGTAGGTATACTCGTAAAGATTACAACTAAATATTTATAACAAGGATACTGATTACATCAGGACAATAGGTACATATAAACAGGACAATAGGTAATGTCTTACAGACATAACCGGTCGGGAACCTAGCTACCTCCTTTGAGTGTCATGAGTATGTGTTAAGTGGAAGCAACAGGACACAAAAATGCTTTCTTATGCGCAGGGAACGGATGAGTTTATACTCGTTCTATAGAAATCAAACATTCATTAGTAGCTTGTATTTGGCACAAAACACAAGTGTCCATGTTTGGGTCCTGGCTTACTTTCATTAACAAACATCACCGTGCCAAAGTGCACGTCCATAGTTTTTTATTGCAATCACCAATATTTTTTAATTATGAAAAATAGAGCAGAGGTAATGAAGAACGAAACGTAACAAATGATAAGGAACATTTTATTACATACTTTATGAAAGCTTATCTTACCGTGAAACTCATTTAGGGGTAAAAATTTATGTAGGTTACTCGATAACACGATTTCCGATAAAAGTGCAAATACACTATAATCTCTTATTTTGATAAACTATGACTTAAATGAAACATGCTAAGCCATCAAAATGAGGATAGATATCGTGTTTAATTGTAATCTAATTTCTGGACTTCTACTATGTAATTGCGACAAATTCTTAGGGGTAATAGCGGTAAAGCGACATTACCTTTTTCGATGAAATCGCTGGAAAAATTCGCTATTCAGATTCGAAGAGAAAATGTATAATTTGAAAGTGTTAAATGGAGGGATGCCAGGAATAATGATAAGTGGTTGCCCAATATGCTTCACAAAAATGGGACCAATAAGAAATGCTCGCTTAGAAGTAGTGTAAAAACTCTTGTGCCAACATATCTACAAAGCCACTATTTTCACATTAAACTTGTGTAGGTACGAATGTTTTTTTAAAGAATATATCATATCTTGCGTCGCGTGGGACTTGACAAACATGTATAAAAAGAACAGAAAGAACAACTGAGTATTATTTAATTTTTACTTCATGTTATTTAAATTTCTTCAGTTCCTATTGTATTTCGTTTTTATTTTTCATTATATTATATTAATTATATTACTTTCATTGTAATTTATAACATTCTTTTTATATATTGTTAGGTGTTCTCGTGTAGAGAATGGTGTGTGTACCTGTAATAGGCACGTACGCTGTCGGTATACCATATAAATAAATAAAATAAAACACCCAGACTTAGAGAACAATAATTTTTGAATCACAGATAGTGTTATCCCATGTGGGATTTCAACCCACGACGACTAGGTGAACGCTTAAACCACTACGGCATACCTACTGTTTCCTATAATGTTCTCTTAGCATGATAGTCATGCACGTTGGGTCTATGATATTCTGCAGTCACAAAAGTCGTGCACAGTTATTATTACTGATCGCAAAGTATGCTGCATATTTATTGCAACAAGGAAATGGATTGCAATGGAGTAAATCCCCAAACGTGGACAACTAATATGTATTTAGCTCTTTCTAACTTGGCTATCAGTTTAATCAATTACTAGTTATCAATTCTTTATACTAAACATGTAAGATAGAATATTTTCCTAATCAGAATCCGGGAACAGCTCAATTTGGAACTTTATTTAAAACTATTCATTTGTAATTCCTCATTCTTGTATTAATGATAAATGTTTAAATCATTTTAACTATTAAGCCGCAAAATACTTGTAATACACCCATGTTTTGCTTATTGGGTTTTCGATTATATTCGGGACATTTTTTTTACGTGGTGGAATGCGTTTACGCACTTCGCTCCCCCCCCCCAACCGCGGGGACAGGGGGTTCGCTTCGTGTGGGACTCCTGACTGACTCGCCAGACTACCCACTAAACCACCACGGCGTGCCACTTTGCGCCTGAGAAGGGAGAGATCCGGGAACCGCTTTCTTACGCCATCCGGACCCAATTATATTCGGGACATGGTCCAACCTTTCTTTTAGAAATTTTTGCTATCCCTTTTAAACGACCTTCTCAAATTAACATTGGTACATTTCTTTTCGTTTGAACTTGTCACAGAAATAAAAAATTTTGAAGGTTTTGCAGACGGTGACCAGGTACAAAACGAGACGTCCATTTTGATCGCAGTGGTCCTTTTTTTGTTCCGCTACATGCACAGCCGGTCGTTATACACACAGCCCCTCGAAGTGTTAAAGAATTGTTTTCAAAACGAATAATTTTTTCAACATAAAACGGAAACGAAGGATAGGTTATTGCGGAGTGCTATTCAAAACCGATGAATATTATTGGTTACATAGTTTGCTTAACAGCAGGTAAACATTAAGTATCAAGCTGGTAGTAACAAAGAAAGATGGTTCCAGTTTGCTATTGCTTCGGTCGACCACAGATAAGAAACCAGTTTATGTATGTCAGGCGGTTTATGGTAATCACGCAATCGTCGAGACCATTTTGGTTAAAGCATTTTATTTAGTTAGGAACTTAACTAGTAGGAAAACGAATTCGAATAGAATTAAACTTTATAAAACTGTATATTTATATGATACTAGCGACCCGACCTGGCTTCGCACGGAAGTCTTTGAAATTCTCTATTCGCTCTACTATAATATACATGTATACACATATGAATCTTCCTTTTGAATTACAAAATATGTTGCTAAAAAATTTAATTAAAATCTGTTGAATAGTTTAAAAGATCTTAGCGAACAGATAGCGGAAGCGAATTCATTTTAAACTATGTAAAGATACAATCTTAACTTGCCAAAGTGTTTAATAAGCTGACGAGTGGGTCCAAAATAAAGTTTTAATTGTCTGCATATTTGGTTTTAACGACATTAAAACCCCTTCCCTTAGGAAGGTTATATAACTGTATTCAAAACGTTTTCTTATCAGATCGTTAGAATGTCGTTATCGAAAAATTTACTAACTTTGTTTAAGTAAATACTAACAATATTTATAAATATATCTGAATTTATATATCTTGTGATAAGTTTGAAATGTAGCACACGATTTTTACAATCAGCATCAATGGTTTTTATCAAGTGGGCATAAAACAGTGGATTACAACACCGAACACGCAACGAAAAGGTCAGCAATTCAAAAACTCAAACACATTCCCGGCTATTGCGTTTAACCTAATTCTTGGTTATGTTAGCTTAACCTTATTACTCAAATGGGTCAGGGATTCTGCGATTGATATTGTTTACCTTTGTAAAATCGGTTGATTTCCATTCACTTTTGCAAGACAGGTAGCGTTTGGAACTGTTTGTGAAACCAGAAGTTATTTGATCACAAACAGATTAACAAAAGACTGGCTTATTATTAATCTGACTTGAATTATATTTGTACATACGTTAGAGAAACCAGGAAATGGACACCGTGAGCATATTACATTTAGATATGCATACATGTGTAGGTGCATCGTAACATGTAAACTATTAATGCAAACTAAGACCACTTTTTTTGGTTGGACTATAGCTATTGGCCTCAGTGACCTCTACAACTTTACGTGGGCTATTGGTGAGCGCTGAGGGCTCTCAACCGATCATTAATTAAGTAACATCGCCCAAGGGCACCCTCTGTGTTGTACGGACTTCGGCTTGGGGTGTTACTGACTAACTGGGGCGACTAAGACCCATTATCTAAAAAATAGCGCGACGCGTGTTACTGCCCAGGCGGCGGGGTCGGTAACATAGGCGATTCGTGTTGCCGCGTACGCTCTACGTTGAGCGATAGTGGTGTTGTCGTCCATCGCTGTCCCTAAGTGCATGTTTGGGCCTACCTGCGTGTGAGATCGTACTCGGTGTGTAATTGCTAGCCGCAAACAACAACGACCGCAATGAGTGCTGGTCATCAGGATCTTGAGGGGGTACCACACGATGTCCTTTGAAGCGGCAAGTCTCTTGGTTGGAAATTTACCATGGGACCTGGACATTGCGGCTTTTATATCACTTGGGCAAGGAGGCTCTGAGGTTGGGTAGTAGTCCTGAGACTCGAAAAATTGAAGATTAAAAATCCCAAGTCCATGGAGGAATGGGAGAAACACTGGTAATCTTTGGGAAGGAACGACTTCTCAACCGAGCACTGGGCACGCCGTTATTGCGGCGGTCAGATCCGTTATGGGGGATTGGAACGAGAGGCATCACGGGACTCTCTCATACCGGTTGACGCTGGTGATCACTGGAAAAGGATGCTTTGGAAATTACTTGTGTCTGATCTGGAAGAAGTCCACGCCTGAGTGCCACCACTACAGAAGGTTCGGAGTGGGGGGTTCTCAAGCTCGGAAACACGTTTGCAGCCATGTTGCGGGGCGATAGCTCGTTGAACTACATCGTCTTTCTCTGCGAGCAAGTACTGCTTGCGAAGCAGACGGCGCCCCAACCCAGAGGGGGGGGGTCGCAGCTGCCCCTCCTGGGTTTGGTTACATCCCATCTAACAATCTTCTTTCATGGTTAAAGTTAAAAAAAGTACTTTTTGCCATTTGGAGTACAATATACAACTTGAAAAAATCGTGTGTCGCGCCCTTTGTACCAACACGCTAACAGCGCTGCAAGCAAAAATGCCGCGCTCGGAACCTCAATCGGTGGCCGCCTCAGTTCACGCACTCCACGTTTCCATAACAACATTACTGAATCTAGTCGAGCCCTTTGAGTACCGTGAAGATGAGATCATCGAAGTACTCCAACTTAGGGGTCAAATTCTGACAATTCAGCACCCAGACAAAAGTCACCTAGACGTAAAAACGTGGCTAAGATGACATATGATCAAAGGTGGAATGGGCTCTGTACGCTCAGTGTAGATACATAGAAAATTTGCTAACGCTATGGGAGATTCTTTCACGGAAAAAAATTTTTGTTTGTCCGTTTGTTTCAGCTAATTTCTAAAAAAACCGATTTTGACGGAACTTTTATAGCTAATTATGTAAGAAGTAACTTAGTCTAAAGTACATCATTAGCCCAACTGTTTTAGACTAGCTTCGCCCCGCGGCGTAACTCGCGGCAACAACGTGTTATAAAAAAAAACTGGGCACCCCCATGAATTTGTTTTAATTGAAACCGGTTTTATTTAATTGATAAATTATATTATGATAAATTACTAAACATTTCCAAAGCATTTTGTTTAATAATATAATTAAATTGTATCCAACCCTTTATATTTATAGTTACGACGATTTCATTGCATGTCTATTTATTTTCCGACTATAACGAAACCGAGAGGGTAGTTTTGGCAGTCAGTTTTGTTTCTATGTTCACTGGGGCCGTAGCGTCTAATATACTGAACCGATTTTATTTAACGAGGCATCAATTGATTAGCAAGTATGGTCCAAATGACATAGACTATATATATTTTATCCAAAGGTTTTACGTAAACGGATCATAGTTTTTTTTTTACTTTTTCCTATTGTGACACATGAGACACTGTTGTTAAAATCTCATCTGCATAAAACCTATAGAGATTAAACTTTTCTTTACCGAGTCTTTTTCCCAAACAAGTTATGAAACTCGATATGATTGACGAAAGCAAAATATAATAATAAAAAATGGTTCGCAGATGTTAAAAAAAACTCCGCTCATAGATTGCTGCTTTTTTGCCTGGTCAAATAAAAAAAGTGGATACTAAGCAGTCACTCCATATGCCTGGTATCTTTTGACAGTGATTCGTTGTTTTTTTTTCCTAGTGATTGTGATATAGGTCCCTATGTCACTCCACAGAATTTTTTTCACTAAATACTCCAAAGAGCGACACAGATGCCCATGATGTGACCAATGGTTATCATAATAATTCATACCAGATACGATTTACAGCTCAAAATAATTGGGTTGAGAGATGAATCAAAATGACAATTTAGATAAAGGGTCAATTTATGGGTGGCCTAGTAGCTCTTACATGTCAAATTGGGCGTCAGTTTTAAGTTATAGTATATTGATAGTAATACATTGTAGGTTTATAACAGTTTACGAGAACGAATGCGTTCGCGATAGATATTAAATACCCATGTACATCTACACCTACATTCTTGGTCTAATTTAATTATAAATAATAATAATAAATATTTCGCATATCTAACACACAACGTCATCTAGTCCCAAACTAAGCAGAGCTTGTATTATGAGTACTAGACAACTGATATAAATACGTATATATACTTTTTTGTAAATACATACATATCATACACAGAAAACACCAACACAAACATTTATAGATTATAAAAACATTTGATCCGAACCCCAGACCTCAAGAATAGCAGTCGCATACGGTACCGCTGCGCCACCGAGGCAGTCAAAATTAATTAGTTAATTGACTTCACTTAGAAATTATGATATAGTACTAGGATAATACGATTTTCAGCATCTAAAAAAATAATTTCGATAATGCGTTCCGCCAAACGTAAACGTAAAACCCCCGAGAAAAACGTATCAAATATTAGTAATAATGTAGTTAAATTAGCAATAATAATAATAACTATCTGTAACAATTTTACAAAACTTAAGGATAACTGTCTATTTTACGTTCTGATGCCATTGATTAACAAATAGATTTTTTTAATAAGCTTGGGTCTATATACGAATAAATAAAATTGGAGTGTCTGTTTGTAATATTAAAAGAACTGCTTTTTACTAAATGCATATGTACTACCCGTGCGCGATAAGTTGAGACCTGAGTGCGGTGACGTCACGACAAAAAAATGCGGTGCCACCTGTACACTGCGGGCGTCATAGGGTAGGTGCGCGGGTATGAGGGGAGGGGTGACGAATTCCACGCGGGTCTCAAGTTATCGCGCACGAGTAGTATGTATACATATACACTGTACATGAACCAAATTTTTTTTTTACAGGATTTGACTGTCTTTATGTTCTGGCTAATCTCTGGCTTGGCTGGACCGATTTTGGCGTCACGTTTACCAGCAGATAGCTGATGTAACGAGGAGTAACTATGGCTTTTTTTTTAGACTAGCTTTGCCCTTCCCTGCCCTTTAAAGGAAATATTGATAACATCAAGTTTTGAGATCTGATAGTGCTAGTACCAGTTTCTATCACAATTACTTGATTGTCACGATGAGCACCTTCATCATTGCGATTGATTATACTAGAATACTCGCAATAAAACCTTCACCAACCACAACGCCAAAGGCACGAAGTGAAACAAACTTACACTAGGCTCTCCATGGGCTCGGAGACACAGAGACTGCAAAATACATACCTGTGATTTATTGAGCACCTTCAATGCGTACTCCTTGTCTTCACTGATCTTCTTGACTTTGTACACTTCTCCAAAAGCACCCTTGGCTATTGTTTCTTCAATTTCAAAGTCTTTCTGTACTAAGTCAGTGGTGATGGGGAATTCAGGTTGGAATATGGATTCTTTGTGTGCCACAGGCCAGGCAGTTTTGCTGGCTTCTAGTGGATTCTTTAGTGTGGAGTCATTCCATCTGAAATATGAAGTTGCTTTTAATATCACATTATTCAACAATGGTTGTTTATCGTAAACATAAACTAATTCTATGTGAGAAATGAGTTCACTTTTATACTTGGTATAATCTAAGGTCTTTTTATGATTTTTATCTTACAAATTATTTATTGAACTCTAGAGATAGTTAAGTACAAATTACTTTCTTCTATTAAAGTAGATGTATTTGAAATATACTTTCTAAGAAGAATCTTAAAAAACACATTCTTCTTGGTTTAGAGAATGGTTTGTTCACTCTTATTGCCATTCATTATTATAAGCAACACACAAATCCTTATAATTTAAGCTCATTTTTTACAATTAACTTCAATTATTTTAATTCCTGTAATTATATTGTCCTTGGTTTCAATTCTAGATTTTTTTGACCACAGCTCTACTAGGAATATTTAAACAGGATAACAAAGATGCAGACAAACAGAAAACTTAAAGGAATGACTACAGAAAATTAATGTTAAATAATGAGTTACAAAACCTTATAAAGAAATTTGAGCAAATTACTTTCTACAAGCAATTGATTTTTAATAGATTTGGTTATCATCTGTGGCAAACACTCATCTATCAAATTAAAAAGAACAATGTTATTGCTTATGACTGTCATTAACAACCAATTTTATCATCTTAGGTTACATTGGACTCATAATATTTAAAACTAACAAGACAACTAACTAATCATGTTAAACATATGCATAAATATTTTCGCAACAGGCATCATCACATTGCAATTATAACTGCACATAGTGTGATTATATTTTTTCCAATCACTTGCACATGCTTTTAGAGAAAAAAATGTAGACTTGTTAAATTATTATTGTCTATTAGAACAAACTAACAATAACAGTTCAGAACTATAAATCTTATTTTGATTATTAGGTATTTGTGAATTAAAGGCAAACTTGATTTCACTTCCTTATGCAACAACATTAACTCTTTTCAATAAAATAAAACATGTAATATGCCATAGAAAAATTGAAACTACGAATTTTTAAATCAATCCCAATATTTTTATTTTACAAAAGATTAACACCAATGCCATTATCTATTTCACATAGCTAAATTAATCCACTATACACAAACATATAAGAAATATATAATTAAATTTCACAAGCATTATCCTGAAACGCTTTTTAAAACTGGCGGCACCCTTTTTTTATCAAATGTAATGAAAACTGTTTGTTTTGGATGGCTTGATTACAATACTAACCTTCGCCTCGAAACGCGAGACCAAGGCCGCGATGCGCTGTACACCGACTGGTTGCTCGTCACGCTGACGAAAGAACGCCCGCTCAGGTTGCCCACGAAATGCGACAGACTGAACTATATACAAAAATAAATTATGCGCTTGTGCTTAACAAAGAACTCGGCACAAACAATGGAAGTTATAACCGATTCATAAATACATAATGTTTCACAAATGCACATGTGCAATAAATTACACAGTAACCGAAATATAAAGCGTAATCTCCGAGCGTAACTACATAAATATTTGTTAGGTGAGTTCAGCTGAGAATGACATTAGCAAGTTTTCGTTTCATCACTTACCTGACTGGCAAACGACTGCTCGTCACAATTTGAATGCGTAGAATGCTTTTGGTTTCTGGAATCAGAGTTTCTATTGTGCGTATTTCCCATTAAACTAAACTAAATTACTCTTTACATGACGTTATTGTTAATTTTCGTTTAATTTAGAAATCTGTTGACTAATTTTTCCACCATGAATCTCCCATAGACGATTCGACAACAAGAAATTGTTACCATACTTTAACAGAACAAAAAATGGAAACTTGAAAACTAAAAATGTAAAATGTGAAAGTAAAATACTTTATTATTATTTTTATTTGTTAAAAAAGTAAAATACAAATTAGAGAAAGTATTCAGCTCCTCTTCATCATTGTGTGAAATATTAAATAAGTGTCATATTTCTATATGGCAATACCAGAAATGCGTTTGTTTGTACACAACTAAGTACTTTTCAATGTTACATAGAATAGTAATAATATACTGCAATATAACATCACTGCAGTAAATTGTTGTGTGAGCGACGAGTAAATCTCCGGTTTTTATATAATAAGATAAGCAATTGATACCTTTCTTAAAAGTTAATAACTTAAAATAAACCATGGAAAATATGTTTTGACAAGTTAGACTTGGGTATTATCTAACCTTTAGAGCAAATATAATTTTAATGGCCTACCTAGTACATCAATTTTTTCAATGAACTAACTGTAGTAATATATTAAATTAGGTGATTTAATTAAACCTATCAACCAATATATTATTTCTACTTCCTCTTAAAAAGTAGATATTAGTACGTCGTTTTGCAAATTGCTCTGGGATAAATACTATTACAAGCTATTGGTGAATGTGTTTACGATAGCTTACAACATAAGTTTTTGACTTTCTGTGACTTTTCTTAACTACACTTCTCATCAATAAAATCGAAACGCGTTAATATTTTATTTAAATAAGACAAGGATACTTCGCCCACAGAAGCCGCACAAATGAGGCGTTTCTGAATTCTGGACTTAGCATGTTGCGCTGCAAGACTACGTCTAAACTTGTCATCTGTACATATAGTTGTACAAAGACTATCGGGAACCAGGACTTTTCACACGCCGTCCTGGATCTGGTAGGAATAGAGCTACGTCTGAGCGAGACGATCGATTCGTTGCAACACTTTCTTGGAGAAATCGACGTCTTAACGCGTTTCAACTGCAGCAACAACTTCATGTTGTTAGAAATGTTCAAGCTGTAAGTGACTCAACGGCAGACTATTGAAGAGCGCGTTTCAAAATTTATGCTGTCTTAATGATGAAAGGAACAAAGTATACAGAAGAGAAGGAGAACGCTATGCGCAGTGCCGCTTTGAAGAAAAAGTTAGTTATGGTGGCGGATTACACACAGTTTGGGGTATAATTAGCGCCCACGGTAGCACAGAGTTTGTTTTTGGGTCTGGATCAAGTTCCAAGTCTACCGTCATTAAACAGTAAGCGTTACATATAAGAATGTCTAACCGATGATGTGATACCTTTTTCATATTTTATTGACGAGAAGAACATATTCAGGCATGCTAATACTGAGCGCATACTGCGGCTTTCATACGAGATTATGTCTTTGGAGTCGGTATCTCAGATATGGCATGGCCAGCCTGATATGAATCACATAGAACATCTATGGGATGAACTAAAAAGATGCATTTAAGGAAGATATCCTGCCCTAGACGCTCCTAGTCAAATGAAGAATGCAATTCAAGAAGAACGGAAGAACATTCCCCATCACGTGGCCATGACTCTCATACAAGCGATGAAAAATCGAACGGAAACAGCCATGAGAGGCAGAGGGAATAAAGTTATTTCTAAACTATTTTTTTTCCGTTTACATGTATTGTTTTTCCTGTTTCCTTCATACTCCACATAGTCAAGTCAAGCAAAACAGTAAAGTCTATCAACATTTAATTTGAATTTGGAATATTTTCATCTGAATTTGAGAACCTAATACCACCTACTATTAAATAACGTTTTCATCCCCGCATTTTAGAAAGAGTATTTTTAGCTTTCAATATCTGAGTACAAAAGACATTTTTATCCGCTAGAGGATAAAGTAAATTGAATTTAGAACATCGTGTTCACAAAATTTTTGAATTCAAAACATCAATAAACCTATTTACTTTTTTTTATTTGCTTTGATCGCGCCGTTTACTTTTTATGTCATATTGTTAAAACCTAGGTTAAAAACAAGTAACTTGAAACAAGTGAAAAGCCTATAATGAGTTATTCTAGCCACGTGGAAGTTTATTTGACACCGACAGAACTGACTGAAATTGTTAATAATGCGGCAGTACCTAATAAATATTGATACCTAAACTGAAATAAAAGTATCGTGTGATTGTAAATGCTTTTTCGCATTTAGTCATTTTCTTGCTGAGGTGGGATGCAAAGTTACGTGTTGCACTCGAGGGCAAAGATATTTCATCTCGCACTCTTTTGTTTCCCTCGCTAATGCTCAGGTTTCTAATTTTAGAACCCTTCGCTTGCTCGGTTATCAAAATTGAGCAAGCGGTTAAAAAGCATCTTATCACCCTTGTATAACAAATAACTACTAATATTTATTGTCAATAAATATCTTTTTTCCATTATCCGTCCGGAACATTAATGAGCGAGGTGTTTCGATTTATTTGATGAGAAGTGTTTAACATACCAACATACATATAAAACTGCATTTTTTCTCTCCACAACATTTTGCGCTGAAATTGTATTCAAGTAAAAAGGAATAAAACTAAACTCATATTTTACCGTTTATGATAAGTTTATTTATTAATTTCGTTTCATAAAATAGATTACATCACTCAATAGCTTTATAATTATTTTTTAAATATAAATGAATTAGCTTCTGTAGTCGAACTAGGCGGGGCTTGTATTTCGACTATCAGCATCAATTCCTCGTGTATAGCTTTGCTACTTTAAAATATTTAATACCAATGAAATCAATTATGTGCTAAGTGTGTGTTTGTATAGAAACGTGCTATTTGCGTGTGTAGTGTGTGTTGGCGTGTGAGTGTTGTATGTTTTAGTATATTTGCTTGTTTATATACGTGTGTCATAATTGTATTGTATTTATCAATTATCTATATGGTTTCTTTAGTCTATTCATAATAATAATAATACGCTTTATTGTACACCAGATAATGCTATGCATGAGTGCTAGGTCAGTACAAATGGCGGCCTTATCGCCAAAAGAGCAATCTCTTCCAGGCAACCGTGGCGTGGGATGGAAATAAATACAGGATGTATAGGGTAGCATCTGGTGGTGTATTAGAAAACCATTTGGAAAATGAAAATAAAATTATAAAAAGTACTAGTGACCCAAGTGTGGATGTATAAATGAATATAATAAGCGAAATTCATACATGTTACTCACATACTGAAATTAAATACAGTAACCTAAATGACCACAATATCAGTTGATTATGGAATTTTGATGTCTCGCAAGTAATATTCTTATTAGTTCCACAATCGTACCGCTTGGACAGAAAAGAAATGGTCTAAGAATTTGGTAGTGTCCGGGAATTTTTAATTTCAGGTTTTCTGATGATCTTAATAATTTGGTATGTGAATCATGTAGAAAGGTAAATCGCAATTCAAGTTCACTGGAGTAAAAGGATAGAAAAGAATATTATATAGAAGAGAAATAATACGAGCATTCCGGCGATGTCGGATGAGTTACCCATCCTATAACTACCTGTAACTTATGCTGTTTACGATAGTCAGAGACATGGTCACATTTGCGTAATCCCAATATGAATCTTATACAAAAATTTTAGAGTATTTCAAACTTTATATTATTCAGTTCAAGCTTCATAGTCAAGTTTTTGTAAATTCGAGTATTTTATATTGTATTCGAGTTCTTTTTTGGACTGTGACACTGGACAACTACAACAGACTTCATTACAGTTTTATATGTGCCTTCCCATGAGGTAATACAATATGTCAGGAGGGATTTACTTGCTGCATCAAAATAGGCTCAGCTACTAGTCCCATTTTTTAAAAACGTACATGAATTTACGTATCTTGGCACACAAGTGTTTAATATGCTCTTTAAAATTAAGGTTGCTGTCTATTGTACTTTACACCCAGGTACTTTAAAGAATGTACGTACGCCAGAGTGGAGTATGTAAAGTGGACACTTAAAATCCCGTTCAGAGGGTCACTCATGTGGAACGATTATATTAGGTCTTGGGTCTTAACCTCGTCCCATCAGAGATGCCTCGGAGTGCCAAACGACCTCTGATGCTGAAGTAAACAAATATATCGTAGCGTATCAAACACATTAGCTAGGTCTAAAAATAGGCATTTCGTTCCCTGTGAAAGATTGGAACTTACAGAATTAATCAGTTTGTTTACTACATGTACAGCCTTATGAAAATGTTTCTCTTTTTAAAACTCTTCAAAACTCTTTATAAGACTATTTGATAGTCAACGTAACCTTAAATAAGTAAAACAAAGAGTTTAAAAGTCAAATATTTTATACAAATATATATTTTTTCTGAAAAAATCTAAAAGTCTTTTTAACTCTTCAAAACTCTTGCAAAAATTCCGAAATTTATGGGAACATCTGACTTTTGCAGGTTTTTGCGGAGTTATGAAGACTTAAACTCTTTATTTTTCTATATATATATATATGTACCAACTTATTTAAATATAATACATTTGATTAATTTTGTGTAATATGCCTTTCTAGATATGCATTTTATTAGGTAAATTTGAGCTATTTATATCTATATTTTTCCTTAATTTTCTTATATAAATTCTTACCATAAAACGTCAACAATTCTAATAAAAATATAATAAATAGAAATCCTACCGATACACAAAAAACATAAAATAAATTCTTTAAATCATCCATTCCCAGTGATTTTACAGGTGCATCTTGTTTTATATCTGCGTAACGGTATTGTTCCCATTTCTTTATGAGTCCAGCTTCGTAAAAAGTAATCATATATTTATTGAATCGTTCTGTTATAGGCGAATGTTTCATTAATAATATGGTCAAGTAATGACTATGTATTCTATCTTGAGCGATGTGCAAATATTGCTCACCATCCTCATTTAAGCTATTTCTTTCCAAGTAATGTCCTACAGAACAGTCTATCAGACAAAAACGGTGATGGTCTACTTTCAAATCCCTGACGCATTTAAAGAGACTTTGAACTGGAACCAACCTAGAATTAATGATTCGAAATCTTTCTTCGGTATCAGGAAGGATGAGATCTGGTGACGACATGCCGTAAATAAGATATCCTGTCTCAATCATATCTTCGAAAGTTTCGACTTCTTTTCCTCGCTTCGCTGCCGTCAAAAAAGATATTATTGAAGCCTGATTAGCAAAATTTAATATATAAAAACTCCAAAAGGTTATTGTTAAAAAAATGCGAAAAGACTGCCGTTTCGGAGGATTGTACAATGTCACTAACAGTACGTTCCTAAAAGTGTTTATTAAATCTTTTCCCAATTGATCGTAAGTAAAACGTTCTTTTTCCGCTACTTGATAAATAGAAAATATAGCCCACACTCCCAAAAAGCAGAAAATTGATTGAGTGATAATGCTCATATTAGTATGTAATGTATTTGCATCAAAAAGCGTTGTTACAAACCCTGCTCTATGTGATATTATGCACACTCCACTTTCTTTATAGGGAAAAGTGTAATCAACTTCTACAACAGCGACATCAAATAAATAAATGGGACCTAAATAAAAGTCCGCTTTCCTAAAAGCAAAGTTAAATAACTGGTTGATGTTTCGTTCAAAATCAAAGGGCAACTTCATTTCATTTCTGCTTGGTGTTAGATCCAGGCTAAAATTCATTAGTTTAGCCATTGAATTCCATATGATACCGTCTCGGGCACCTAGTGTGTAACTACCATTTCCGTGGTCTGTTATAAGAAGGAATGGTTCGATTTCAGAAGTTAAAACTCTGAATTTGAAGCCGTGAAAATTTTTGCTTTTTTCATCAAAAACATGCAATGTAGGTAGAATTTTGGTTTCATTATATGGGATTACAATTGTACTAAATCCAATACATGTACCAAGATTTTCAGCCCTCAGTTTGGAGTTGATAGAAGAAATATTCTGACATCTATTCTCACAAGTAAATCCTTCATGAAATTTAGATACAGGAATTCCAATTTTCCTAGTAGTCCAGCAGCCGTAAAGATTGTCTAGCTTGTAATCATCTGTTATGAATGGGCTATAGTAAGATATAAGTAGCACTTCCTTAATATCATCGTATTGAACGATTACGACGTTAACGGCTTTGTGATAAAACAAACTGAAATATATTTTAGCTAAAATATGTTGAGATTTTTCATGATAATAAATAATAATGTTTGAATATGGATGCCAATACGGGGAATCCCTTAGTTTCAGTAATGTGTCTTCGTACTCCTCAATCTCTACTAGATTTATTACAATGGTATTTGCATAGTATCGCACAACGTCTTCATAGTATTCGTCTTCACGATCTAGATTTGATAATGCAAAGGGATAAGAGGTTTTTTGTAAATTGATGAAAAATTCATCGGGAAAGTTTCCAATGCAAAGTATAGTTGACCAACCATTATTTTTTAGGTTTAATGTTACTATATCAACCTGAAACAAAAAGGCAGTACAATCAATTTTGTTTTTATCAACTCTCTTCCTAGGAATATAACAGGCATGATACGGACACAAAGGACACCCACACTCAGAACAACAATTTGTGAATCACACAAAAAGTATTACGTCGAACGTGCATTCTATTAGTAAGCACATTTAAATTAGTTCATTATGTAGGTATGTATCCGAAATGCTATACATATATATTAATGAATAATGATATGGCACAACATACTTAAAAATTTTCAATTTATACTTACAATCATATTAATCCGTAGAGTTTCAAAATTAGAATCACCTCTGTACAAAAGCTGTGGTTGTCCTTTTACACTATATGAACATAAAGTTACAATAATGAAAGAAAATAACTTCATATTGTTTTTATATCATTCGACCACTTCATCAGAGGTATTTCTCTACAAAACTGTATAATGTAATAACATAGATTTGTAATGGACTCCTCACATTTTACTATATTAATGTAAAATATTGGGTATCAGTGTAATTTACTAGATTATTAATGCAATTTCCAAAATGTGTCATTAGTATATTGGGGTATTTTTGTGTAGACTTTTGTACTTAAGGAAAGTATAGGTATCATTATTGTTATTATACTTAACTGGTAAAACTACAGAGTTATGGAATTGGAAATAAGTTATTCTTAGTTGTAGTTATGTGTTCGATTGATTTACTTGCTGGCTCAGCGACCCAAAATTTATCTTGGCCTCCAACAATAGACACGACATTTTTTTTTTATTCTGTGCCAGACCAGAGTAATCGGGCACTATGGTCTGTTTCATATCTCTGGCAAACTCATCTTTTCAGCGATATCTTGGTCGACCCACCGGCCTTCGTAAGCTGGGTTTATTTGTGTACAGTATAAAAAAAATCCTGCCTCAATTTGTGAAAAAAGATTTTGCTTTTATGGTAAGGGTCTAAGAAACAAACTCGTAGATGGGTCTTCGAATGGTTAATAATAATAATTATCGACGTCCTGGGGCTTA
Source organism: Hyphantria cunea (assembly GCA_003709505.1). Classification (NCBI taxonomy): domain Eukaryota; kingdom Metazoa; phylum Arthropoda; class Insecta; order Lepidoptera; family Erebidae; genus Hyphantria; species Hyphantria cunea. Next base: position 95,724 of record PKRV01000774.1, read on the forward strand.
TACAACAGAAGTGTGTTTAAAAATACCTAATTGAATAACAATTGTTCTCTGTGACGGCCTGGTATTACTCCCAGTTAAGCAAGGCCATTTGTGACGAAACATGAGTATCCCATGTACAAAAAGGCTATTTAAATTGTTTCTATGCCAATGTATAAAATTAGAGTGTATATATATTTATTTATTAAAATAAGCGCGTTATACTAAACGCATGTATATGTATGTATGTATACACGCACGACACATATGCCAAAATATCATTTTACAATTTTAGTCTGTCTTTTAGTTCCGGCTAAGCTCCGGAAAGGCTGAATCGATTTTGACGGGACTTTCATTGGCAGATAGCTGATGATATAAGGAGTAACTTAGGCTATACTTTTTTTAGATTAACTTCGACCCGTGGCGTTACCTGCGGTTGATGTTAGACCGCGGGGCTCAGCTACTAATCTATGTTTGATTTTCATATCTCAGTGAGGCAGTGGTAGGGTGTGCTTGAGATCACGGGTTAAATTTCCGGGTCGGAACAAATGTTTGTATAATTTGCAAATATTTGTTTTCTATGTATAATATATATTTATTTATAAAAAAAATATATAAGTATGTTATCAATCAATTTCGCTCTCATAGTGCAAGCTTTGCTTAGTTTAAAGTTTAAAACCAGATTGCGTTGTTGGGCAGATGTCCGAAATATTTACTTTAGTGATTATTTATAAGTAAAACACTATTAGGGAAATAAAAGTACCAAATTTTTTTTCTTGATATACGTATTCTTTATTTTGTGATTGACTAACCTTAAAAGTAATTTAACAAAAAATTGACCACGTAATTGGTGTGGCTATGGATTTATTCCCAGCATTGATTTAAAATTCATTTATTTATATTATACCTTTGTAACGATCGCATTATACTATTTTATATTATTAAGTATTAAGACATTTAACAGTCGTATATCTATACAAATAAATAAAATGGGAGTGTTTGTAATATTAAAATAACCGCTTTTTACTAAATGCATATCTATGTATAACACGGTACATGTACCAAAATAACTTATTTTTACAATTTTAGTCTGTCGGTTTGTTCTGGGTAATCACTGGAACGGCTAGACCGATTTCAACGGGACTTTCACTGGCAGATAGCTGATGATGTAAGGAGTAACTTAGGCTAGTTTTTTATTTTAGCTTCACCCCGCGTCGTTGCCCGCGCTTACAACAACAACAACAAACGCGGGTAACAGCGCTGGGCTCAGCTAGTTATGAAATATAGATGTAGATCTATACATCATAATATGCGAATTATCTATTAATTAAATAATTGCAAGTTTGTACCAACAAAGTAATATCAATCATAATCGACAATGCTACTTATATACACATGCTTATAAAACATATGAAAAAGAGTTTATAATCACACAAAGTTAATTTATTGAAGATATGCGGTTTTTTAAAAGATATATATTTAAGCTGCCAAAATGACTCTGCCCTGCCTGATGGAAAGCATGAGCAGAATCCAAGAGTGGTGGTCACCATCCTCAATGCGAAAAAGAACAATGCAGCATGGTGACCCACACTATGGCGGCCTGGGGGTAAGGGGGATGGTGAGGGGGATAGGGGGCGTTGGATTGGGGTATGGGCCTCCGGTATCCTCACTCACTCGATGAAACACAGCGTAAGTACTGTTTCACACCGGTTTTCTGTGAGGCCATGGTATCACTCCGGTCGAGCCGGCCCATTCATGCCGAAGCGTGGCTCTCCCACGGTCTATATATAATTTGTAGTAATGGATTATATAATAGGGTGCAAACAACTGCGTCTCAAGAAATAAAAGTTGATGCTCTGCAGAAACTGAGAGGGATGAGGCTTGAGCTGTTGAATAACCAACTCAATAGCACAAGCAACGAAAAAATTGCTTATAGTCATTTAGGATCATAATAAGGTGGAAACAACAAGACAATGGGAGGGATGCAGCTTCCACTGTTGGACAACGAAACTCACTCACACAAGTAATGAGAAAATTGCTCAGAGTCACTGAGGTTCGAACCAAGTGGCATGCAATGGAAGTGGTGTATATCCAGCAGTAGAGTGCAATAACTTGCTGATGAAGGCTCTACCACGATTAGGTGTTTTGATTTTAACTACCACAGACTAAAACCGCATTTCTTTAATAAATTTGAATATTGCACACAAAAGCTTTTCTTTACCCAACTCCATATTTTTTTTTCTATTTTTAGCCAATGAACCATTCATCATTCATTATTCACAATTTTTAAGCACGACTAGTATATGTGCTCTGCTTATTTCCTAGTAGCCAGGTATTCTTGTAAGTGGTCCCAGGCTCGGTCGATTTGATTCTGGGTGTATTCATAGCTCCAGTATGGACTGAAGACCACATTGGCAAGAGCGATCTGTTCTAGGTTCGACGGCTGAGCGTCCACCCTTTGCCGGGCCTCTTCCTCGGACAGCTTGTTGCGTTCCTGTATCCTCTTAATAGCCTGGAAAATTAAAAGATTTCTTTTACTTACGCATGGAAGATATGGAGTAAAGGCAATTTTTCACATAAGTAAGGAATTAAGAATCGTAGGTGTAGGTTAACAACAGACACAATTCAACATCATTATGTTAGTCAAACAGAAATATTTTTAAGATAATTTTAATTGAAATTTGGAGCTTCTGTTTTAGTTTAATAACTAACTTTTAAAACGTAGAATTGCAAAATTCTTGACGTCACACTGGGGAGGAGTCTCACAAATATCATCAGCTGTGACGGAAGATAAGATACAAAAAAAAATTAAGTGTATAGTTTCTGAGTAGATAAACAGGAGAAGGAGCAGGAAATCTTTAAACAAACCCTTTACCAAACCGTCTTGCAATTGCCAATCAGTGTAATTTAGTAAGCCTAAAACCTCATCTCTAAGGTGAGATCGTCTATGCCCAGCAGTGGGCTATTACAGGCTGTTAAAAAAATAGATAAGAATTGGTTGCCTGTAAAGTCTGTTTACTGACGATAATTTTACTTGACAACGTCATGAAAAACCATTGATGAAAAATATGCTTTACAAGGCGAATGCTTAGGCCGATCATGCCTTTCTATCGCTTGTTCCGAGTTCTCACTTGCAAGCTCGGCTCATGCAGAACTTAACAATGAGTCATTTTAGAGGCGCTCATAGCACTCGGTGATTGGAAACAATCATCGATGGTAAGCAACAAAGGGTGACTACTAGAATGGAGACTGGCATGTTACCATCAGCGTCTCCGTGACTCGGAGGTCGCGTTAAGCAGTCGGTCCCGGTTGTTATCATACGATAAAAGTCGTGAAGTTTAGTTGGAGGCCTTCGGGCGCCTTAAAAACATCCAACGGAAAGATACGTAGCCACAACGTATTCTTGCCAGTACCCAACCCGCACTTGGCCAGCGTGGGGACGTATGGCCTTAACCCTCTCCTGAGTGTAGACCCGAGCCCAGCAGTGGGACATTATGGGTTGTTGATGATTGAATGCTTACCTCGTCCCTCGGTATAAAGACAGTCCATAGCTGATGGCAGTATTGGTACCACTTGGCACGCACCATGACAGCCGCCTCCATGATCACCACTCGATGTCCTTCCTCACCCAACAGTTGGATTCGACGCTGTGTCTCTGCGATTACTGCCGGCCAAACTAGGCTGTTTAGCTTATCTAGTTGATCCTAGAATAAAAATCAAGTAAAGAAATTGGATTACTCATGTGCTCATTTGACTGCCTCGGTGGCGCAGTGGTAGTGTACGCGACTGCTGTCCATGAGGTCTCGGGTTCGAATCCTGGGTCGGACGAAATGTTTGCATGATCTGCAAATATTTGTTTCGGAGTTTGGGTGTTTTCTATGTATAATATGTGTGTTTTTACAAAAAAAAAATGTATTTATGAATTCATATCAGTTGTCTAGTACCCATAATACTAGCTCTGCTTAGTTTGGGACTAGATGGCGTTGTGTG
>PKRV01000774.1:100335-119207 GCA_003709505.1 Hyphantria cunea
ATATATATATATATATTATAATACAAGAAAATTTTACATACTAAAAAAACTTAGATGTTATTGAAAAGTAATTTGTACTGTAAAACTTCACGAAAAGCGTAGTATTTAAGCGGTTATCTTATCGCTTCGTATTGCGCCAAATGTTGTCGATTTGGTCTCTACACGGGAACAACGCTTTGTGTGATCCACAAATTTGTCGAATCTGAGTATTCATCATGTCCGTTCCATGACTGTTTGTAAAAATCCCCCGCGACATATACATATATCTCTACTGTAGAAGTTACCTATCTAAATTAAAACAAAATGGGTAATAAGCAAGCGAGTCATTTATGGATGGGATAGTGACTTTACATCACTATCTCATCCATAAGTGACTCGGCTTTAGTCATGTCTACGCATCCACTCGATCACTTTTCGAAAATACACCCCCGCGAACACTACGCTGTATATTTTAATTACTATAATAGACCACTATATATTAAAGACCGCTTTGGTTTTCTTTCACATCTGTATACATCCAAAAAAGATAACAATCGTCAGGGTTGATAGAAACCCATACAATCAATATATTATAAAATAGAAGTATTCATAATCACGTGCGACCACAGCGAAAATTAAACTCCTCATTGTATTTCAATATAGTTAAATCAATTGGGATCCTCACGCGAAAAGCGGGTAGTTCTGCTTCTTAATAAGGTCTTGCGAAACACACCTACATGTACATAGCTACATGTGTCGAATAATTCGACCGCAACTGTGTTTGTCTTATGATAATAATCGTAATTATATTGGTAATTGATTCCTATTATCAAATACTAAATTTAGTTAAGAAACAACCCCTGTTCTTGTTTTAATATCTATTGTTCGTTGTAAGTAATTATGCAAACATCCTTGGAATTTAATTTTAACAAAAAGCTATTTTTTTGTATTCGTAATACATATTTGTTATTGTTTTGTAGTTTCAAACTGAGAATAAACCCGAGATGTGATATATTTATTTACTATATGGATGTATAAGAAGAATATCCCACAGCATATTGAGTCAGTATGCTATGCTGGCATATTGAAGCTCTAGCAGATATCACCGAATTTTGGCTTATATAATTTCGTTGCTCCGAAGTCTGGGAAGGCGGTCATATCCCAGTTGCATTCGGTGATTAAAAACAATCATCGAGAGAGAGAGTAAGCAACGACGGCGCGGTTAGTACCTGGATGGGTGACAGTTGGTGGCATGATAGCGTAAGCGTTTAGGAGGTCAAGTTAAGCAGTCGGTACGGGTTGTTATCATAGGATAACAGTCGTGAAGCTTAGTTGAAGGCTTTTGGGCGGCTTGAAAACATCCAACGGCAAGATTACGTAGCCACGTTGTCTTGCACGTCACCAACCCGCACTCGGTCAGAGTGGGGACTTATGGTCATAACCCTCTCCTGAGAGGAGACCCAAGCCCAACAGTGGGACATTATGGGTTGTTGATGAAGTCTGGTAAAAGAATAGGTCCGTCACCAGAATATGAACTTCAAATAAGTCTTATTATAATTCTTTCAAAATAAATCAGATTTATTTAATTTTACCGAACTATTTTTTCCTGAATATTTCGGTCTTACAAGTATACCTGGATCTAAGCCGATTTATGTATAAACAGAGGTAGTTAGACATACCTTATCGCTAAAAACAATTTGCCCCAGTTTTGTTCTATCGATCTCTCCAGATTGTGTGAGGATGTCGTGACCAAAGTTCTCCGCTAACGTTCCATTGAGCGGCAAACCTGGCTTGTACAAGTCGTGGGCGATTAAATCGCAATTGACAATAGCAGCTCCTTTATTCCTGTTATAACAAATGAGTACATTTATAATGTATGCTTGTAGCTTTAGTTGCCAGTGATTTCGTTCACTTAGGTCTAAACGGTTACTGGGAGGGGTCCGGATGGCGTAAGAAAGCGGTTCCCGGATCCCTCCCGTCTCAGGCGCAGAGTGGCACACCGTGGTGGTTTAGTGGGTAGTCTGTCTGGTGTCAGTCAGGAGTCCCACACGAAGCGAACCCCCTGTACCCGCAGGGGGGAGCGAAGTGCGTAAAGGCATTCCACCACGTCAAAAAAAAAAAAGGTCTAAACGGTTAGAATTCAAAGTTATGCAATTGTATTGTGTAAATTAATAGTCCATATGAATTTTCCAATTTAAAATAAAGATGGTGATGATGATGAGGATTATGAAATCAATCTCGTCAATGATTCTTTTTATTTCTTACTAGCTGAGCCCCGCGATGTGACACGCGGTACAACATTAAGCTTATGTTAAACATCACATCAGCTATCGATCAGCGAAAGTCCCATAAAAATCGGTCTAGCTGTTGTAGAGATTAACCGGAACAACAGACGTATCGTAAATAAGTTTTTATTTAATTCTATAGACGTGTAGATATTTAAAGCTACCCATGTCCGTCCGGGGGTGTGTGGGGGCGAACCACAANCAGCAGTGGACTGCGATAGGCTGATGATTGATTGATTGATGTCCGTCCGCCCGTGTGCCATACCAAATTTCATTGAAATAACTGGAGTGTTTAAGCCGTGAAAACGTAGCAAACAGACAAACACGAGTTACTTTCAAATTTGTTATATTAGAATATTTAAATAAGTACAGTTATATAGATAGAAGAGAGAGAGAAATACTCACTTTAACTTTTGTGCAACATTCGACTTCCCACTACCTATTCCTCCTGCCAATCCAATGACATAAGGCCAGTCCGGAATATTGGGATTTGGCTGTAAGTACACAATAACTAGTATGAATTATTGAACCCTGGATATTAACTGCTACTATTTAACACTATTACTACTACTACTACTACTACTATACTATATTACTATATACTACTACTATATACTACTATTTAATACTATTTACATATTTATTATATGAATTTAGGAAAACAATCTCACAGTAGAAGTTCGGTCCTCAACTGACATAAAAGTTTATTAATTTCCTTGGGAAACTGTTAAACATTCAACATTAAAATTAATTGAAAATTAATTCTTTACAATTTGTTAATCTTAGTAATATAAAACTTTTTTATTACGACAGTTGGGAGACCGTCAGTTAATCGAAACTAAACTTTTATTACGAGAATGGCCTTCAGTACAATAAGTGGATTAAATAAGTATATTTAATATTTTATTTTATAGTATTAGTTTATTAAAGGGCCATTGTCTGGTTTAGTGGGACAATGGCGGCGTTTACAATTGCTGTACTTCAAGTCTTGGATTAGATATCAGGGTCAGAGCAAATGTTTGTATGATCTACAAATATTTGTTTCAGAGTGTGGCTATAAGTATATATTTACAAAAAAAAAGTATATAAGTATTGTATCAGTCAATAATTTCAGATAATATTTTTTTTATTTCTTTTCTCAATCACCAATACAAAGAATATTAATTCTTATCACAATGCAAAACATGACACTAATACAGCAATTGTAAGAAAACTGGTCTGAATTAGATGTGAGTCTGTGGTTCAAATCACCAGGCACTCAACCATAGCTTAGCTATTTATAAAGTTGCACTATATTTTATTGGTTTATTGTGTCTTATACACAGAATTGCGGCTTAAAATAAGACAAAAAGAAAACAATGCAAAAGCAAACTAAGACCACTCAATAAAACAATGTACCGGATACTTCAAATTTCAATCTAGTTTTCATAGTACAAACTCTGCTTAGGTTGAAACTAGATTGGCGTTGTATGTCAGATATTCGAAATATCGGAATTCTTACCACGGGAGGCCTCAATAATGTTCCGAGGAGTCTCATCCGCTGATTGCTCGAGCTGACTTTCTCTTCCTCTTCGCTGTGCTTCTGAGGGCTCGTGTCAGCCGCCAGTCCGATCACGTGGACATCCAAAGGCGCTAAACCACCTTCAACACGTTTCTCGTTTATTTTCGCAGCTCCTTTAGCAGTTTCTTCACTTACAATGATTAACTGAAATTACATTTTATTCACTTTAGTTCAATGCTACCTTCCTATTTCATGGAACGCTTCAAATATTTTTCTGTCAATTGGCGATCATGTTGTACGTAACTGAAGACCTGAAGACATAACTAAATCCTACATATTCTAAAATATTTTTCATAAATCTTAATGGTGATTTAAAACGTTTTTTGAAATCATTACTTTGAGGAAATCCAATCGGACACCACCTGTGCGGAATGTCGGACTGCAATCGACTTAAAACTGAACGCGGTAACTGCAGCCGGGAAACCATGGCCTCACCCGTCACCTCCAGGCATATGCTTATATAGTACGGATATAGCAGTCTTACCTACCTCATACTTAGGATCATCCTTAGTAGGACCATAAAGATCTTGCAACGGGAACACATTGTATTCAAGATCTGGGTTGATATCCTTCAGAAAATTCAACACTACGTTTATTCTTGTTTCCACAGGTTCTATTAACTCATATAGTTTTTTAGCTGTAAACAAGTGTTGAGTAAAAATTTAAAATACTTCAATGATTAAGAAAAGAACTAGGAAAACATTGCCATACAATAAATAAATGATAAGATTAGATTAATAACCTCAGCTAAAATCATCATCAGGCAGTGATGATGTAACATAATGAGATTAATAAGCAGTAACTAGGTAAATGCATTCATGTAGTTCTTTAATAATAAAAATAATAATAATTATTATTTTTAAATATATATTATTGTTTATTTTTTTATGTATTTAAAAATGTGATAAATATGTATATATAAATGTAATAAAGAAAATAATAATAATAAATTTATTTCCAAAAAGTATATACAAAGGTTATTAATGAAAAACTATAAGTTACACAATCAATTATGAAAGCATGTCTTTCTATCTATGCATGTGTATTGTTTCAAGTAAATGTATCAAAAAACACCACTGAAAGCTTTTGTGTTCAGTCATGAATACTGTACTTATTTTTTTCATTCATTGGCTTGCCAAAATGAGTCTACTATGCCTGATAAAGCATGAGTAGAATCCAAAAGTGGTGGTCACCATCCTCATGTTATTGCAAGGTGGATAACAACCACTTGTGGATCATCAACAAAGTATACATACACTTAGATACACTGACATACACACACGCACACACACACACACACACCAACATACACCGAACACACAGATTTCATTCTATTTTCTTTTTTATTTTCCATATTTGGTTTGATAATTCCACTAAAGTTAAACTGATTAGAGTGAACTGTTTTAACATGTTTCTATGTAAAGTCTAATCTCAAAGAGGAGCGCCGATGTCCGAAATACAGATAAAGCTATCTAGTTCGGACACAGATATCCAATTAATTTTCTAGCTTAAGCTTTAGTTTTGTTAAACCACAATTGATAAACTGTATCTTTATGGTTAATAAATATTATTATATTATTATTAAAGTGTTGTCCCATGTGGTGATTGAACCTACATGCATGGTAAGCTGGGGGAAGCTAGTCTAAAAAAGGTAACCTAAGTTCCTCCTCATATCATCAGCTATCTCCACGTGATAATCCCGTCAAATTGGGTCCAGTTTCAGAGATTATCCGGAAAAAACAGGCAGACAGACAATAGTTTTAAAAATTGCTTTTTAGAGGAAGTACCGAATATATTTGTATATGCGTTCAGTGAAAAGCTGTTAATTTTAAATTACAAATAGACACTTCAATTTTATTTACTTGTTTAGATGCAACCATGTTTATGATCTTAATGTTGTTCCTTACACTGTATCATATTAACATCAGTGACGCCCACCGTGACATGTTTGGTAGCTCTAAGGGCTGCTTGTGATAGTAGTATCTTGTGGCCATTGTGCAACCGATCAAATGTGCCACCAACAGCAACATTCTCATATCTCTTCACAACATTGCGACTGGTTTCTTGGCTTGAATCTTGCAAGTCTGTATTAAAAAAACAAAAAAAAATATTTCAAAAGACAACTCACAGAAGTATGATTTCAAGTTCAAAATCCTGAAATACTTTATTGTATGTATTCAAGAAATTGGTTCATAGACCCAAACAAATAAATATAATTTTTATGATATATATACCGCTCGTATATATCGCCTAATGACTTAGACATGGGATAAACTTTAATGATTCATATTTTTTATTTTATAAAAGCATTGAAGATTGTTCTAGCTAAAAGTAATCAGTTTCAAAACAGATACTTTCAGATTCATTCTAAATGAACCGTTTACTCTGTCTGCCATCGATTTTGTAATGTCTGCTGACTATTACCACTATATGTAATATTAGTTGCATCCATGTACATATATACCATACTTTAAAATAGCCTTTGAAGTTCTAACTATCATATTACAACTTGGATAATGAGTTCAGAAATTTTTAAAGACTACATTCACAAATATTATTTTATGTGTATAAGTATGTACACTACACATAATCTTAGTTTTAAGTAATTGTTTTGTTTTATTTATTTTTTTATCGTCAAATAGATTTAAAGTTAACATAAATAATATAAGATTATGTACCGGAACTATGTTATAAACCGAAGTTAATGTACATGAGGGATAGGTAGAGGCGCTGTTTGCTGAAGCACAGTTTTCCAACCCAGTTCAGCAGCGGAGGCTAATAAGACACAATTGGTGCATTGTAATCATTTTCATTCAGTTTTGCAGTCATTTTCATTTGTAATCATTGTTGAAAATTTTTTAACACTTTGTATGGATCAAAAAATATTATTGAAAAAAATGTATAATATCAGGGGCGTCTTTGCCTATAGTGCAGGGTATGGGGTCCACACGGGCACAGCAGTGTTACGGGGCACAGGCCGCAGCTCTTAATGAGCCTGAGCACTTACTAAAGGGCACTAGAGAAATGATCACACACATCCACTTTACAGGCTAGAGACACCTCTAATAGATATCTAATAACAATAATAAGGAAGAAGAACAAGATACTGAGAATAACGAACCAATGCTTTGAAGTTTACAGTCATCTTCAATTGTAGTTACTGATGCCTTTAGTTGTTCCACTTCCTTAGCCAGCTCACTGTCATAAAGGATAATGTCTATTGCATAATTTGTTTTTATTTCCTCTGTTAGCTGACTAGGCTTCAACATAAGTCTTACATCCAAATTTGAGCATTTTGCAGAAGCCTAGAACATTACCATAAACTATATTATGAAACAAACTACTACAAAGTTTGCCCACAGCTCCATCTACATGTATAACAGATCTTGGTATGATTTTCCTCAATAATCAAAGATCTTTCCATTGTATTGTTTTTAGAGCTTCCCTTCACTTTGCAAGCTGCATAGATTTACCTCTTAATTATATATTTAATTTTAAAACTTTATGCACTACAATTGTACATTGGCGGACTTAATGCCCAGGGCATTTTCTTCCAGTCAGCCTTCTGGTGGTGTAGATATTTTGTAAGGTAGGTGCACAGAGGTTACATACTTATTAGACATATACATTTCACAATATATTTAAATGCATACACACACACATAGGCTTAAATATAACATACATTTGTATACAAATATATAATAGATTAATTAATTGGGACTTACAATACACATTTTATTATTTTACATATAATATAAAACATTCAATGGTGATTTGCCATATAACAAGCAACATATAAGCAAGTAAAACAAACTTTACTGCATACCACTTACTATACTGCAACATACTAACTTATTATATTACTAGAATAAGGTATGATAAAAGACTGTTGTTAGAATGTAAAAATGCAAACAATAAAAATATATTAAAATTATAATGAACTTACTGTAGAATACAAAGTGTCTATTTGAGTACTAATTGCGGGCAACACACTCTCTAAGTCAATATTCTCTTTAATATTTACATACAGTACTCTTCGTACAAACTGGGACACTTTCTGACAAACCATATGGGCTTTTCCAACATTAGATATGAAGAGAAGACCATTGTTTGCCATTTCATCTGTAGAAGAAATATTAGTCTGTTTCAAATAGCTTGCACAAATAAAATAAAATATTTGTACACGAGACATGTAACACAAGCCTATGTACCTAGCTTGCATGGATTCTAGTATATAGATTTAAGCTACATCTACACATTACTGATCTATGACCGTTGATATGCGAATGAGTAATAAATGTTCAAATTTTATGTAAAACAAAAAAGTTATTTTAAACTAGCTGACCTACCTGTTGTATTCATCATAAAAAAATATGTCACAATAAGTGTAATTGATAGTACTCCTAAAGGCGTTATATATGTATATGCTACATTATGCATGTTAGCAAAGTCCAAAGGTTGCAGGATGCCACATTAATTTTAATAAACTAAAGAAGTATATTACAGAAATTAACTATCATACCTGCAAAAAACTAATAATGATGTAACAGGTAAAGCCTGTGGTAAGCTATTAAATAAAATTAAATAATAATTATTTGCATGATGTGTTATCAATCATGACACTTAATGACCATTAGTTTTATGAACAAAAATACATGGGTACTAGTATGAAAAAATAAAAGGTGGTTCACAAATATTACCTAATAGGAAATTAAATAGATAAGAAATCAAAATGAACAAAAGCTTTTCTTATTTAGCCTTAGTTAGTGACTTAGATGCAAATGAATAACTTTAAAGTTATTACGAGAACGAGTCAGTATTAATTCTTTTCATATCAAAATGTGTATGCGAACTATTTGTCATTGAGAGTTTGACAAATCGTAGTCAAAATTGCTAGTGATAAAAATAATCTCCACAGAATAATGACCAAAACAATTATATTGGATTTATTGATTCATTTTCCCATATCTTTAATAGATGGTGCTGTGAAATGACGTTACTTCGTAAATTGCCTTGTTTTGACTCTCCGTTGGATAATGACCTTTGTGGTATTTCTTCTCACTAATTAAAACTAATATCTAATTGTAGTATCTGTTCTCAACTTATCTGTTCAACTTATTAAATGAAAATTTAGTTACTGAGGGACTAGTATACTAAACTGATTTTTGCAATTTGACATGACGGCCCGGGATCTTTCATGTTCGAGGTTCGCTCCACTTCCAGCATGGGTCAGCCCGGTTTTACTTTCACCGCAGTGCCCGCCGGGATCGGTCCACATCAAGTTCAATAACATCATACTCAATAATAGATGCCTACCTACAGGTGCAATTTGAGCTTTGAATGGGAGGAATATAAAATCGTTGTTTTTCGTAAAATATATTTTACTAATCAAAGTATGTCCTATTGTTAACTATGCACTTTTGCCATCTCATCATTGTAGATAGTTCATTGTGATATATCTTTAGAAGGGAACAATCGTTTTTGTGAAATTTTAAACACTTACAAAAGAAATAACTACCTAATTGCTTAACATTTTTTATGTATGGCCCTGCCAAAATGACTACTCTTCCCGACGGCAAGCATAAGCAAAATACAATAGTGTTAGTCACCATAGGTACTTATTGCGAATGCAGAACATGCAGGATGGTGAGCCACACTACAGCGGCTTAGTGATGCCACTAGATCGACAATACGAACGCAGTCATTTTACGTTGATTTTCAGTGCGAGGATAGTACTGCCCCGGTTAAACTACTGTGTGCTACCTTTTTTATTTGTACTCCGCTCCCTTTGGTCAAAGCTTGATGATATAGCCCATAGCCTTTTTGAAAACTGACCTATCTGAAACTGAAAGATTTTACTAAATCCTAGTAGTTAACTCCTCGATGTTATTTTTTTTAGTTAATAACATTTGGGACTAAATTTGGTTGGTTACTATAAGACTGAATAGGATGAAAGAAATTAGGTACCTATTAAATTTAAAGTCTCATCTTTTAATCAGATGGGTTAAAGTCACGTGCTCTTGTTCCAGAAAGAGCACCTAAATATTAACTCTAAAAACAATTTAGGGATTTCAAAATAAAAGAACATTCTTAACATTAAGAAAAATATTTTATTAAGTTTTAATGTACAATTGATAAGTCAAAACTTCGTTTGTCAGGAGAGGCTTATGCCGAACAATGAACTACGAAAGCTATTGAGTACAATCACTATGTAAGTAGGTGTTAAGTGTGTTATTTATGAAAAATAAAGCATACAGGTTTTACTTTACAGCTCTCTTGAATTAACCCCAACACAAAAAGAGGGGTGTTGGGAAGATGATGATGATGATATAGTGAAATATCCCGCCACACAGTCCCCGTCTGCACCAAAAATTAATTCGCTCTATGGTCAAGTTTCATTTCATAAAATTTAGAACAAATTCGAAAGTAGCTATGTCCGTTTCATGGTTACCGTTCCGTAACCGATTTAATGGTGCTGGACTGCTGTTGCAAGCTGTACCGATTTCAATTAAATTTGGCATGAAGATATAGAAGGATTATATGCACTGTTATAAGTAACGATTCCAACCCCGTATAAAATATATTATAACATTAATTATCAAGTAAATGGTTGATTCATATTAAATAATATTAATATGGCACCTTCCGCTTGTCCGACATGACGTCAGTACTCCTTTTTCCAGTACTTCCGGCGTATAAAATCTTTAATGTTACACAATGCTGTATTATCAAATAATAATTGTACATTAATAATCATTACAATAATTATGATTAACAATGTTTAATATTATCTGTTGAGTTTGGGAATTTATTATTGCATGTGATTGGACCTGTCAGACGTTATAAAATGCCGTGCGTTGGAGTAATGAGGGGACATTCATATTCTAGCCTTTGTACTTGATGTGCATTGGAGAATATTATAAGTTTGTGCTAATATAATGAGTTGCTGTGCCGCCATCTTGACTACGTGCGTTACAGTACTTTGATTCTTGAAGAAGAGCATAGGGAAGTCTTTACCGAGTTAACTCTCGCTGGTGTAGTCGTGGGCAATTGCTTGCATTTATACATGATTATAGAACTCAAATATAATAATAGATTTGTAACTGCATTAAAAGATACATTACAGATAACAATCTTATTATATCAATACTTTAAACGAATATTACATTTACATAATTGTTTCTAATATATATTTAGTTATGATAATAATACAATAGTAAATAATTTGCCAATAAAATAAATTATTGATTTCAATGTTAAGTTTAAAAAAATAACCGAACAATTAGTTTTAGTAATAGGAAATTTGGACTAATAGGAAGCTTAACTATATATATATATATATATATGTATGTATAAAGTGTAGCAGTGCAACTGTATCTGTATGCCTACGCCAATCTCCACATTTGCTAATAACAAAAACGTAAAGTGCAGGTAACCAGACTGTTGAAAACAATGCTTTTCTTTTCTTTCTTTTCAAAAGACAACTCCCGCATTAGGAATATACATTCCTGTGTCGTAGGGGACTTTACAAAACAAACATGAATTGGACACAAAGTACACCCAGACTCGGAACAACAATTTATGGATCACACAAAGTGTTGTCCCATGGAGGATTTGAACCCACAACACCTGGCGCAGTAGGAAGCGGTGTGGCGACCACTTAAACCACTTTTTTTTTACCTGTGGAAACCCCTCGGTCCTTCACCCTACCGAGGAATGCGGCGGGGTGATGTGTCGGAATCGAACCGACTAAAAGCACACGGTGTGCCACTCTGCGCCTGAGACGGGAGGGATCCGGGAACCGCTTTCTTACGCCATTCGAAACCCTCCCAGAACCACTTAAACCACTAAGCCAACCGTGCAGGCCTAGTGGTTTAATTAATTAATTTTTTAAATGCATACATTTCATGGATAAATGTCTATATATCCATTAAATGTATGCATTTAAAAAAAATATTAATTAGAATAAGTAATCGTGCTCGTCACACAATATTATTATTCCTTGCTAGGAATCACCCACTACCTCTGGTTTAACAGTTAATTAAGAATACATCAGCTACTAGATCAACAGGCCCATCATGCAGATACCTATTAGAATATTAATTTCCTAAATTGGAAATACACCAAATTAAACAATAAATATCGAAGCTTGAATTCACGGTCCTTGTCAATAATAAGCAGCCGTAATAGTTTTTTTTATTTATTGAGATAATGTCGTTAATGGAAATAGAATTGAACTAACCTAACTGGAAAATTATTGGTTATTAGCCTGCCTTGCCTGTTTCACCATTTTGAAGTCTATGATTGGCGTGCCTTTGTTTAGGTGCAGAATATGGTGACTTTAGATAAACATTAATTCCATACAGGGTAAAGAAGTATTTAACTATTTTTAACACCATTATCTCAGTATCTCATTTTATTGTTTCTCTGAAAAATTAAGAATTTTGGTCTTAAAACATGACAACTTGAAACGTTTCTTTTATCATCGCTTGTCTGAGCGCTTTTGACTGGTGTACTTAATAATCCATCATATTTTTCACAAATCCATAACTGCTATACTATAGTTACAACTTATACTACAAAAAATGTGGAAAGAACATACAACGATTCTTATTTACTACTACTTAACATAATACAGGTACCTATCGATGTAAACATAGTTCGTCTAAAAGAGTACGTCGATAGGGAAATGTTAAAATTTTGTATTTTATAACGTATTTTATGAATTTATGCTATAATTTCTTTAACTTTCTCTAGTTCACGTAAAAAAAAACCTCATTTATGTTTGTTTTTCAAAAAAGGCAGCTTCCATATTAGGAATAAATTCTGTGTAGCGGGGGACTTTAAAAATACATATGAAACGGACATAAAGAACACCCAGACTCAGAAAATACTTTTTTACAATGTATGCGTAACTCTATATGTAACATATTTCATCGATTATTTAAAATACTAAAATAGAATAAGATTTAATCACTGGATCAAGTTTAAAGCTCAGATAAATTTTGTGGTTCTCATGATTATTTAAAACCAGAACACCTTTAAACACTATAAACGAAAAAATACTACATTATTATTATTTTTTTATTATATTGCTATATTCTTAATTTTGTTTTTAAATAAGTATTTAGTTTTCATGATCATAGACAAACATTTTAAAAGATTGAAAAAACTATAGCATAGACCTGATACATAAGTGCGTGGATGTTTATTGAGGAAACTGGGTCCTCGAGTAGGCATTCCTGTATTTCCAACTACCGACATATTAATACAAATACACAATATTACTCAAACTACATAGGTTATTATACTTAGTATATTAATGTCTTATAGTATTTTTCTTCATGTTGTTCGTTGCTCATCCTGCAATTTATTTGACTAGCAATTACAACGCGATACGTCCTTTGTTCATGAGAATTCTTTGGCTCAAACATGTCATTTTTGCAGTTCTGTAAATAAAACACGAATATAAAATTCAATTAGATTGCCTTCATGAAGAATTTCAGACCGATAAAGTTTTATGAAAATACTAATATAAAAATCCTCCTCATAGTTTTATAGCATTTCTGAAGTAATTTTTAGTTAAGAAATCAAACACTTAAAGCAAATTGAGTCACTCAGTTATGTTTATAAAACAGTTAGGATGGATTTAAAAGCTTTTCAAAATTAAAAAAATTGGCGCATTGATTGATCTCAAAATTTGAGACGATGTCGACGACGACGCTTCAAAGATGATTGTCATTTATTTTTCTTGTTTATTTTTGTTCCTGGTTTCTCATCAATGCGTATATATGTGTCATGGATGGCACAGATAATAGGGTAATAATAAAAGTATCATTTTATTTCTATTGTCTAACTGACATTACTTAGACAGATATTTGAACTGATATTAGAATGAATTAAAACATTCTGAGAAACTATTGAGGTCTTCCTTCAACCGTTTTCAAATACGTAATTCGCTCCAGGATTAGACAAATAAGTTAAAGTCATTTGTGTTATATAAGTAAATTACCGGTATTCAATGCATTTCTCTAAA
The DNA here is from genome assembly GCA_003709505.1 of Hyphantria cunea. Lineage (NCBI taxonomy): Eukaryota > Metazoa > Arthropoda > Insecta > Lepidoptera > Erebidae > Hyphantria > Hyphantria cunea. The sequence goes on from PKRV01000774.1 coordinate 114,197, forward strand.
TCTCAGCGCCGAGTCGTCAGTAGATATCCTCGTGTCTTCAGTAGGGGCTGTGCTCGTTGTGGTCCACTTGGGAGTACGCGTGTCGGGCTCGGTTTTCTTTCCAATAGTTATATTGAACCTGAAAATTAAATGTATAAACATTAATGTAATGATGTAGTACAATCATTTATACTATCTTCTTCATAAAAAGACAAAAGGACGAGGGTGATCTGAGTGACGACTGTATTTTATGTTAAAATATAAGGCAAGGCTCACTTTTTAGGAACTTTTTGATGTCAAAAGTCTAATGCGGAGGGTCAGACCGGTTATTGGTATGGTGACGCGTCGCTACCGTCGCTACGGTATGCGTCTCCACTCTATATGAAAGTATAATATGTAATGCATTGTGTCATGCCCAAGATTCTTTGCTCATTTTTCAACAAAAAACATTTAATGTTTAACATCTGTCGGGCGTCCCGTAACGGCATTTTTAAAAACACCTGGATATGCAAGCTAGTAAATTTAATTTATTAGTTTCCCATTCTACCCATAAATGACGTAAGTCGACCGAAAGGTTGACTATAACTACAGGCTCTTCTTCCCGACTGCCGAGGTAGGCGGCGTTTAGTGGGTATAACGATTCGTCGGGAGTTTCACACTCGCTCTTCGTGTTTCCCACACCACGGAGGTTATGGTGCAAAAAGAATGCCAAGCGCAAAATATATATATATATCTACGGATTTGGTTTCATATACCTCCATTATTTGAGATTTCATTAGTTACTTATCACCACATTAGTACCATTACAGTTAATTAGTCCCCATAATAAATCATCCTTGAAAACGACTGATTGTCAAAAAATTACTAACTTGTTTTAATTACATTTGGTCACACGGTAAGGGCTGGGCATTTTTATCTTTTCAATTTAGTGATTTATTGCGGGATTTGTAGCATGTCATAAACTTCAAGGGACCAATTCATAAATTGCTATCGTAAAAATTACAATTTTTATTATGGAAATGGACTGGATCCTGATGTAAAGGTGTTTTCATTAAATACGTAACAGTAAAGTCTGAATCTTTCATTAGGGACTTTCTCAATTTATACGTATACGGGCTGGAGAAGTAACAAAAGTGTTTATCGTACCTCTTCCGCACCAGATTGCGAACCTTCTTCTTCCACACAAAAATAAAGAAGACCAGAACTCCGAGCCCTATGTTCGAGATGTCAGTCACGATCCAGTACCAGTTGGAGCCACCAATCGCGAAGCTAATCAGTTCCACCGTCCAGTTGACACCCATCACCATGAATAACTTCAAGTAGAGGCCGTATCTAAAAAATTAAATTGTGTAATTTATAGAAAAGGCAATAACAACTGTGTTTTGATGTATGTTCTCCACTGAGATGGAAAATAAGAAATGGATGAGTGCGGGTACCGTCCTTTATAGATCACTAGCAGTATTGTCATTTAAATATAGGGTTGATAGCACTTTACTTGTAGTATTCACACACCGATCTACAATGGAAAATTTGTTTAGATAGTTTAAAATTGCTCGTACACGACTATTTTATAGATTTTCACTACAGTTTTGCTCCACCTCTTAGTTACCCATCTGTGACACTACTTTCAGCATTTTTTTGCAAGTCAATAAGGTTTCCTAAAGAGAAAGGATGCTGAAGCATCTCAATAAACCAAAAATACATATCTCATCTGATACACGTAAACAAAAAGCCGACAATTTGGTGAGTAGAAGTACTTTTTTAAGTAATTTGTCCATGTAGTGACGGACAAAGAATACGGAGTATCAGAAATTCTATTCTCCTTTAACAAAAGTATTTAACTAATAATAATAAATTAATAATAAATATTTTCAGACACCCAACACACAACGTCATCAAGTCCCAAAATAAGCGGAGCTTGTATTATGGGTACTAGACAACTGATATGAATACATAAATACTTTTTTTTGTAAATGCATACATATTATACATAGAAAACATCCAAACTCTGAAACAAATATTTGCAGATTATAGAAACATTTGGTCAGACCCAGGATTCGAACCCGAGACCTCATGGACAGCAGTCGCGTACGCTACCACTGCGCCACCGAGGCAGTTAACTTCGCTCAAAATGTTCAAAAAGTCTAAACAATGTAGTTAGATTTTTGTCAAGGAAAGTGTTAATTTTTAAAATAAACAGGTAAGGAAACTTCATTCATTACATAGTACGAGACTGCGTGTGGAACTTTTCTTTTTTACAAAGAGAAACTACAGAATATTTTTTTAATTTAAGTATTCATTTCTGGAACAGGACTTAGAAGTTTTTCTTGAAAAATTCCCACACGAGTACCTACACACCTATCTCTAACTTTAAACTCATAATATTTTTAGACCAACAGCAGAAATAAAAATATATAATAAGTTGTGAATAAATAAATTCTTATAAGAAATCATTATAAAAATACATTCTTACACTCATTCCTCACTTAACTCATTTTACTCATCATTCATTTTTCAATTTCACCTACGCTTTTATCGTTACTCCTCTTCCAAGGATCGTAGCCTGATCATTTATAGTTTATTTATACCACTATATAGTTCAATGCAATACAAATATAAATATTCAATTAAGCGAATTAACAAACGATATTAAATTAAAGTCGGAATTTGCTTTAATAATGTAATTATAAGGTACAATATTGTTATATCCGACGAATATTTCGCGATTTTAAATTGTTTGTTTAAAAATCTCTAGAGCCTTATGTATATAAAAAAACAAAATAGTATTACTAACTTTGTATAACTTTAGTTCACTCCCTGAATGTGTAAATACAAAGTTTAATTTAGCAGAACATAAATGTCACAAATCTTCATTGTATCTGATTAAATTAAAAGAGGTAATGTTTTAAGTTTTGCGTTAATGGTCTTACGTCTTGAAACCTTACCACAGGCAAACAGAATATACTATATATATATATATATATATATATATATATATATATATATATATATATATATACATAAATTTATATATAATATACATATACATATATGTGTATATACATTTATATTACGATTAGAGATTATCGCTATCGACTTTCTATTTCAGTTTGTTTGTTTAGTATAAACAAACGCTGAGTATTTTTACCCTTGTGAACGTGCGGACAGTTATTATTTCAACATAAGTAGCATCCAAGGAGTCTCGAGTCCGAATCCAGGGTCGGCCTTCTGTTGGGTTTTTCTTACAAGAAATTCTTAATAGCAGCCTGGAGTATGGAAGATGGCGGTGTTTCGAGCCCGTGCCCCGAAGAGCACGCTAAGCCGTCGGTCCCGGTTGTCACGAACATCTATGGCAATCGTTATTGGGTAGTCAGTGCCCTCAAATATACTGACAACTTTTTTTTTTAACTTGTGGAAAACCGCTCGGGCTTCTCAGCTCGGCGGAGCAGTGTTTCGGAATCGAACTGACTAAAACCACACGTTGTGCCACTCTGCGCCGGAGACGGGAGGGGTTCAGGAACCGCTTTATTACGACATCCAGACCCCTCCCAACGCCTGCCCGCACCGAAGCGGGTACCGTCAGCTGTGAAATACTGTCAATTTAGGCGATGTACGGCACACGTGCAACGTCGCCTAAATTGAGAGTATTCCGTTGCTGCGTTGCTGATAGGCGCGCCTCCGTTGCCCGGCTTGCCGGCGACGGATCAAATCCGAGTGGAGGTCATCCTCCCGGGCCCTCACCGCCGCCTCCTTGCGCGATTACATCTTCGCAGAAGGTGGCGACCGCGATAAAACGGCCGTCGTACGCTTCATGGCCGGTAGCGAGAGATCTCCTCTGATGACTGCAGTGAGGGCCCAATGCTGCGGCGCCCAGGCGGGGCACCACGCCAGCGTGTACTGGGCCGAGACAGTTCCTCTTGGCGACCGAGTGCAGGTACTTCCCAAAGCAACCGTGTCCGGAAAGAACCAGTGTCAGTCGGAAGGAAAGGGTCCCGTTATGCCACCCTGCCCGGTCGAGGATGACCGGCTGTAGAGCCTCCACGGTGGCGAAGCCAGTACGTGGAGCCTCCTATCCTATCTTAGCTTCCTATCCTCCTATCCTAGCCTTCGGTGAGCACTTCTGCCTCAAAATCCCCAGGGAGGTGTACCGGCCAGGGCGCACGCCGCCTCGGTCGACACCATGCGGTATCCCGGGTATGGCTCTGTCCGCCACTACTCTGTGAGGCCGCCAGAGGTGGGCAAATATACTGACAACTAGATCAACTTTTGAATTCAGTTCACCTTCAGGCTAGGAAGATGACGACAATTTATACAAAAAAAAATTCTGTATTTTCTGGCTTAGCTTTGTAACGATTGGACCGATTTTGGCGTCATTTATAAGGAGTATATAACTTAGGCTACTTTGTTATTATCTTTATGTTAAATTTGACGCCGACGAAGTGACACGTATTAGGTAGTTTACAAAAGATAATAGATAGATTGTAAATGCCTTTCTAAATATCGATAGAACAAGAGATTGGCGTATTTATAAAAATTGAAACAATCAAACTCTTCGGGATTATTGCGAAGAAAAAGTAATAAAAGTTAAACTTCAAAATTGTTCTTCTGCAAATGAAAATTTATGAGAGGATAAAAATATACGAGAACAAAAAATATACGAGAACAACTTTCGTAACAATAAAAGTTAGAAGTAATACGAGTATCTCTTGATATATGGTTAAACGCACACCTACGCCGCTTCGACTTGGAAATCAACTTGTTTTGGTTTTTCTTTAAGATAGTTCTAAATTTCGTCAGTGGCTTAAACTGCTCTCATCTGCTACAAAAAGTTAACATTACGATCTATCATAGACCTGACACATCAACATATCTAGAAATACAATGAATATATTACTATACGAACTTGTGGACCCATCGTGCCGTGCACGTTTTGTCTCCGTGTGTCATGACGGGTTGATCGATTTACCGTCCCGAAACCCCCTGCCACCTGAATTTCTTGAAACTCCTTGTGGTCGTTTCCGATATTCAGTTT
>PKRV01000774.1:119327-147542 GCA_003709505.1 Hyphantria cunea
ATATATATATATATATATATATATATATATATATATTTAAAGGTACTAGATATGATTTTAAATTTAACAAATGCTTGGCTGAAAACTAAAACAGGCAACAACAAACTTTATGTTTTTTTAGATTACAAAGGTTGGAAAAGAGTAACGTTAAATATGAAAAAAATATTCTATTTATCTTATTCAACTACCGCCTTCCAATGCCTCCGGCAAATAACTACAGGGATATAACATAACACTTTGGGAACATAATTTAGAAATAACATGAAGATATTAGTTTCTTATTTATGGTTTCGCTTATGCATAGACCATATTTCATCCATAAAATACTCGTTGCAGAAAGGACGGAGACGTTGGATTAAAAATATTGCTACATGATATTAGAAAGAAGTAGGTGAAAATCAATATTATCCTTTGAGGGTGGTTCCTTAATTACTTCTAGAACTACTATTAACTTCAAAAAAGCAGATTAGAGAAATTCATACCCACAAGATTCTGGTTTTGAAGAAGTATTTATAAATATTTTTAAATATATATTAGTCTATGTATACATATATTATCAATTTTTATTTTTTTGCCTTTAACCATCAATCTATGGAACAAATTGTAGCCTCCGTTATTTCCGAATCGATACGACCTGGAAGAAAAGAGCGTACTCCTTCCTTAAGCCCCCTAGCCAAACGCAAAAGCTAATAGTAAACTAACTAATGTATAGAAATGACGTCAATTCAACGATTAGTCAATAATACAAGAGAATAGAGCTATTTTTGAAAAAAAAAAGAATTCACACGAAACACTTGATAAGAGGGCTGAGTTGCAGACAGAAGGAGGAGGCTGAGTTACAATGGTAATAATAACACATGAAAAGTGTCTTATTATTACGATCGCTTTCAGACGTTTATGGAGGGTACTAATCATTTCCAATAATAATAATAAGTGACTCGTTTTGAATGTGTATCGTCTAGTAACCCATAGTACAAGCTTTGCTTAGTTTGGGACTAGATGGCGTTGTGTATTAAAATGTCTGAAATATTTCTTTTTTTTTTCTTTTTTTATGTCATAACATATCCACCACAGCACCTATTTATTTTACTTTTTTGAAAAGATAACTCCCGCATTAAGAATATAAATTCGGTGTCGCGGAGGACTTTACAAACAACATGAAAAGGACACAAAGAAAACCTACACGAGACAATGTTTTCTCATGTAGAGTTTGAACCCACAACACTAAGCGCAGTGAAAGCGGTGGAGTGACCGCCTTAACTGACCGTGCTATCAGATATGTATCATCTATATCTTGACAATATACCCAAAATAGTATTACGTAAATATACTTTTTACGGCAAATTTTTTACTCATTACCGTGATAAGAAAAATAATTACTCAAGATACAATGGATACGTCACGATTGTATCATAATTAGATGTATGTATGGTCGATAGGTTTATACTGATATTAATAGTGTTTTTACCTTTCTTCTATTTGATTGAAAACAAACAAAAGATAATTTTGCTAAATAAAAATAAGTTTATTTTGTTATCTTTATGTTGCAGGTTTCTCAACTATAAAGTTGTATAAATATATAGAGAAAACAAGGTGTTTATGCAGTTACGTACACTGTTTTTATCTCGGAGGTACCTAGCCTATTCTCTTAAAATAAATAAAAAGGTGTTATTATGAAGATAACCTTGGAAATGCATCGTTTTTTAATTCCCAAATAGCCTTTCAATTTTATCTCTTAAAGCGAGTAAAATCGCACCGTTTAACGACTCTCCAGTATAAATTTTTATTAGAGCATCAATTTATGACGTTCAATCTCTCGAATCGTTGACTATCCGTAGGTGTAACGAAGTGCTGCAATACCTACGTAATTTGATAGAATGAACATGATATACTTTTTTAAATTATTTAAACAGCAGTGAATGTGACAGTGAATGTGAATATAACCATATTCACAAACACATCCGTTGAGAATAGCATAAACTCGTACAGTGGTAAACAATTTCCGAGTAAAGTTTATTTTGCCGCTAAACAACAACGGAATTTCTAAAATCTTTGTGCGCATTGCGGACAAAGGCTAAATTTAAAAAACTTCCGCATCAAAAACACCCACCACTAAAATGTCACTTCTTCATTTAGATGTGTCATCAAGTATCAAGATTTCTATACCACCCTAAGATTGACAGGAAGAGAATGCCTTGGGCATTAACTCTGCCAATGTACAAATGTGCATGAATGGCACTGTGCGTAATAAAAGGTGACCTAATCTACCGTTGATTAGAAATGACTTCGCCTGGAAATATTAACTAGATAAGTCATTATTTTATTAAAGCTTTAGGTAAGCAAGTCATTAGGGCTAAGTACCTGTGACTTTGATGCACAAGAGAAATTGAGATTAATAAGGGAACGCTAACCACCGTAATGAGGAGTGAGATTCTGCTGTTATAGCGGATCTGGGCATTCTTGTGTAAAAGTACCTTTGGAGACTACAATTTAAAAGTGATAGTCTAGACTTTTACTTTATTTTCGAAATATTGAAACCCTTTAATGAAACTAACTCTAAGATGAAATCGACGTTTAAAAATGGGTATAAGTTTTAATATAATTTTTTTTTAGTTTATTTTATGTACTACATGCTGGTTTTTAAATATGTACTTTTATCACAAACCTTTGTTTATCCCTTTTAAGTCTATCACTCCTCGAGGACTCGGAGCTCTTGAGAATAGCAGTCTCCTGTCTGATAGAACGAATGCGGTAGGCTGTGACAGCGAAGAAAATCACGTTGCACACGACGAGAACCAGTACGGGTGTAAAGAAGTATACCAGGTCACTCAACCAGTCTGTATAGTGCAAACAAATTAAATAGGATTACGACATGAGTCAATCACCTGTTTATGATGAAAATGATGTCAACAATTTGAAGTCTAGTGAATATGACTAGTTATCGTGAATAAGTGTCGTAGTCATGTTACATGCGATTCCGAGTCTCGCTACTCCGCTCATTGGCGAGCAGGAAAATACTGAGGTGGTTTTAAATTTTATATATTAGTTTAAGACCAGTCCCGCAGTGCGAAGCACATCCATGAGAATTTCACTGCATCATCCATAACCCATAATGTCCCACTACTGGGCTCGGGTCTCCTCTCAGGAGAGGGTTAAGGCCATACGTCCCCACGCTGGCCAAGTGCGGGTTGGGGACTGGCAAGACTACGTTGTGGCTCAGTAAATCTTGCCATTGGATGTTTTTAAGCCGCCCAACAAAGCTTCACGACTGTTATCGTATAACAACCGGGACTGATTTTTCATTAGGGCATAGAGCCCTAATGAAAAATCAGTCCCGGTTGCTGCTAAAATAGGATTTATTTACTTTAGTTCACACTCTGTTTATTTGTGTATAACATTAAAATATTTCATAGAGTCTATAAACGGTATTGTAGGATAAGGCTATTTCGTCTATGTGATTTACACAGTCACTCCTATATGAGTAATTAATAATTCAAACGTAATGCACGTTTGAATTATGGCGGAACAATGCCATACTTTGTTGTGAGTCGGTTGACATTTCTTTGTATATCGAAATGAGTTGGTTTTATAGGTTAGAGCTCCAGCCTCCGTACTGTTTTATTGTACCACAGGACTGTTTCGTTAATAGCCTTTTAGCAGAATGAGATGATTGTAATTTGCCATGGCATTAACTGCAACTAGCATATTGTGGTTGTATTTACGAGAAATAGCTTAAAAGGAGAAATAATACAGACACGAATAAAAACAATCTTTAAAGCAGGTTGAAAATGTATCAGAATCTGAGTTCTTTTGCAAAAACAATCCAAAATCCATTATTTTCGCTTTAAAGCTATAACAATCAAAAACAGGGTCAGACGTCGCCTTTTTATTTCTTACTTTTAATAACAAATAAACATGGTGCCAGTGTTTACTGAAACAAATGGCCACGAAAACAATTACAAGCTGATTTATTTCAGTGTACAGAATAAATAGATTTAACTAAACACTTACTATTACAGTATAGTGTAAGAAATAACGTAAATAGTTCGACAATTCATTGGTAAATGCGTGTTTAATCTTGCAGACCTCTTATAGCGGCTTTAACTAATCTACACTTCGTTTCATTAAAGTAAGCAACAATATAGTATCAACAAGGCTTCTTTAAAATAGATATTGGTAATAATATGTAGGTATATAATTAGCAAATTAAATGGTGCAAATCTTTAATAAGGTGCCCATAGCCCAGTTGCAATCGATGATTAGAAAGGTCAGTATCTGGATGGATGAACACTAATGGCACGACACCAATAGCGTCTCCGTAATTTGGAGATTACGTTAAGCAGGTGGTTCCGGTTGTTATCATAGGATAACAGCCGTGAAGCATAGATGGAGGTCTTTGGGCGGCTTAAAAATATCCAATGACAAGATTACGTGCCCACAACGTTGACTAGCAAGAGTTAGTCTCCAATCCGCATTCAGCCAGCGTGGGGACGGATAGCCTTAACCTATCCTGAGAGGACACCCAGCAGTGGGACATTACGGGTTGTTGATGTAGATTAATGTATATGCTGCTTGTAATAATTTGTAGATCAGACGAACAACAAGGCTAATGGTTTATGTCAGTCCTTTTTCGTGTTTGTAGTCCATTCGGGTTAGTAAAATAGTGAAGCAGTAGTTATAAGTTCAGCAGACCTTTGTGTAAGAAGTTACAAATTATTAAGTGGAGAAGAAATATTACCAACAAACCAGCACCTCCTGGTGCCTAAGCCAGGTCTGATTATAGAGCTCGGCAGATCACTGAATTGCATGGCCGCAGTCAGCGAAGTGAGAAGGAGAGGGACCCCCCAAGCGTAGAGTCCATAAAGGAGGAATCGTCTGGTGTCCCTGCGCTTCGTTGTACTGCCTCCTCGGTATCCACTACTGAAGATATAATTTAATATTAATATATTTAATAAAGACATTGGTTTGAAATCAGACTGTATCTACAGTATACAGGATATTTAATGTATTTTTAATAAATCGGTGATAGAGATATCGGAAAATGTTACTAAATATCATTTACTTAATCTTCAAAAACTATTTTCATGCTGTATAATTGATTCTAAATAAAGTTGCAATAGAAAAATGTATTCAGTTATTAATCAGAATTACAAAGCTTATTCTACTAAACATAGTAACAAACAACAATAACATAGTTGTCTATGACGACTTTTGATGATAATAAAGGTAAAAGAAAATAAAAAAGTTGTAACACTTTTTTAATAGTTATTTTTCCAGTGACAATTTTCTAAAATCACAACTTGCATTTAACAAGCAGCATTTAAAAAATTATCAAAACATTAAAAATGATACCATTACATAAAATACAGATTCTACTTTTTCCAATACTCCTGGTTTATTTATACCATATTAGGCAAACTTAAGGTATTCGATTGATCAAAAAGCATAGCTCAGTTCTCATTCTTTTTACTCAACTCAACGGGTAACGACTTTCAGATCTACATATCTCTTGTTTTTTTTCTTTCTTCATAGTTATGAAACCAAACAAAATATTAGCAAATGGCTGAACTTGGAGCTCTATTCTTTATTTCACAAAAGGAATAAGCCTACTGGGATTATTGCTGCAAATATATAAATGAAATGTAAATATTTGGTAAAATAAATTACACGGATAGCTGCTTTTTACAATACTCAAAGCCGGGTGCTCATGAAGAAAGAAGAGATAGTGTTGTCTCTTTCTCTCACAAGTATAACGACAGAGATATACGACATAAATATACATACAAAGTGCAAATGTGTTCTGCGATGATATGAGTCTTTAATAAAACATGTCATGGTTGGCAACGGATAGTGAGAATCTATAGCCGATATTTAATACACGTTCAGTAAAAAGAATAAAAGAAAAGGAATCTCATATGAATCTTTTGAGAGCACTTGACCCTATACCCACTTGGCTGTAAGTGCTCTCAATAGGTTTAATATAAACAATTAATACGCACTTGCGTCTACTAGATTTATTGCAGATAGCCACATACATCTATCTACCGACCTGCCTATTTAAATAAAAATATTTTCTCGAAAATCAACTTATTAAAATGTATGTATTCAAAGTTTAAGTTATATATAAAAAGTTAAATCAAATGACAACCTCAGTAAACAGAATACTAGATCCTGTAAGTAATTAAATAAAAAAAACAAAAAATCTACTAAGCGCGCCAGATCCTATAGTGAAGTGCGGTTAATAGATTTGATATGGACGGCCATAAATGACCATAGAGCGTCTAACTAAGGTATTGAAATGTTTTTTTTAATAAACCTGTATAGATATTAGGATTAAAATAAAATAGTCTCTATCCCGCAATATCACTTACGAATTTTGTCAGTTTAAGTTATTTCATGAACGTAATAACAAGGAGGTACAAACAAATGTATTACTTTTTGAAATAACATTATTTTAATAAGAGGAATCAGCCTATAATCCATCGTGGTTGCCTGGAAGACGTCACTTGTAACGACCTAGTAATTTGGGTTATTGTACACATGATTTATGATTTTTATTATTTCGTTACACTCCTTCAATGTCCTATATAACCCCAACGTTACATTTCCGCCTTTAATCTACATAATGAACCAAGCTACATATTTACGTAAACAATAAGATCATTTTCATCATGTAACTATGTAAAGCAACACGGTCGGTATACAGGGGTGTTCCCCTCTGTCAAAATATAAGCACAAGTAAGCCTACGCGTTGCACTGTATGATACAGAATGTATTTTTGTGTGCGTGAAATTCTGAATGTTTTAATTTGTGACAAGCTGTTAATTTGTGTTTTTGTATGCGAGTCTAAAATGTGGGAGAGCCATGCTTCGGCATGTATGGGCCGGCTCGACCGGAGTGATACCACGGCCTCACAGAAAATCGGTGTGAAACAGCGCCTGCGCTGTGTTTCACCGAGTGAGTGAGGATACCGGAGGCCCATAATCCAACCCTTCTCCTCATTCCCCATCCCATCCTCCAAGGCCGGCAACGCACTTGTGACGCCTCTGGTGTTGCGGGTGTTCATGGGTGGCGGTAATCGCTTACCATCAGGCGATACGTCTGCTCGTTTGCCCCCAATTCCATAAAAAAAATCCCTCTCTCAAAAAATAACAGGCTTTTTTGTATCGGAAAAATACACTATGGCTACTCAATTCCAAAGTGTTGGCCCGTGTTGCTGTATGTGTAACTAGATATTTGGTTAACTTGTTATTGTAAATAAGTGACGTCAAATAACGCTTTTATATTTTTACTCTATTATCTGTCATGACATTTTTAGTTTTTCTGATCATTTCTTAGCTAAGATCTACGAGTACAAAGGTTTATAGCATTTAAACATTTTTTTCATTTTGAATTTATCTGTAAGTGAAGTATTTTTAATTTCATATAATTCAAAAGTTATTCCATCATTATAACTCACATAATTACCTCGTTGGAACTTGCATTTTATTATATTTATAAATTTTTGCTGGCAATTTATTTTATTTCCCTTGCAAGCCATTCTTTTTTCAAACGGAATTGCTTACTTCCTTGTCTGTTTCCCTATGTGTGTACAAAATTGCATTGAGATTATTTTAGTAGTTAAATAACTATATTAAGACCACATGCGTATCACGATCCTTAAAAGTTAAGGTTTAATACCGAAATCAAATACTTAATTATAGTTGTCAGTACCAAAAATACTAAAGAAAATTTAAGTTTAGTTAGTCAATTTAAGTTAATCAAAATTTATAAACAAAGTTTAGATATACTCACTGATATTCGAAACTAAACAACAGATCGTAGCAAAATCTACGATATTCCTTTTTACGCTTAACAAGTTAACAATCAAACTACACAACAAGTTACGAAGCGTAGAGTTATAAGTGAAAGGTTACATTTATCGTAGCACGTAGCAATTTCGTAGTACACAACTTTGTTATCAAGTTTATAAAATACTTGCACAAAGTTGTAAAACTTTCAATAAGCATCTAATGAAAACAGTACGGTTTTCTTGAAATAACAATTATTCGCAATATACATAATTTAATTTATAATTTAATTTTCTCTGCAGTTTCCTTACCTATAAGTCACCCACTTTTTTATACAATAAGAGGTAAACGAGAAGAAGGATACCTGATGGAAAGTGTATTAGAAACTTAATAAATGCGTTCCGCATTTTAAATAATCTTCAGAGGTAGGGGAAGGTTAGACTATTTCGTAACCTCACTTATTCTTTGGAAAAAAGATTAGACTTCAATTGAGCCCAATGGCTGTTTCTGGGTTCAACTGCAACTCATGTTGCACTTTAGTGTTTACTTATTTCAATAAATACTTATACATTACGGCAATTGTTACTAGTCATAATACTAATGTTTACTGAAGCTGAAAATACTTGCTCTAATTTCTATTGAGCATTACTTTCAAGTTTCTTGTTAATTATTTTCGTGTTTTTCTGAGGTCACGTCCCTATACGTGCTGACGTTTTGGACTCAAATATATTCGGGCACTACTCTGTACACTACATTCGGTTTGATTACCTATTAAGGTTGTTTTGTACAGCGAAATAAAAATAAATTGTTTGTTCATTATATTATGATGATATACTTCTCATCGATATTGGCTACAGCAGTCTGTGGCGCGAACACAATTGCACTCACGGTTACCCCATTCTCATAATCCAATGGGAGAAATCAGGTTTTTAAAGATAACGATTATTCGATTCAGTCTTTAAAGTGTAAAAAATTGATCTTCAGATATTATCAATGTGAACCGGCTACTAACACAAACTGGAAACTTTTTACCTTTTAAATCATAGCTTGCTCTCTATGACAGATACCTACGAAATCGACGAAGTAACTTAAGAGAAGCGCCATGTTTATATGTCACCCTTATTTATATTCCTTACGTGCCAGCTTTATCAAAAATTAAGCGTATATTCTAAGTATAAAATTCACACCTTAAATGTACCTCTTAAGTTTTTTTTAAGAGATACCTAGCACCAAACTAGCACCTTTGGGGGATGGGGAAGAGAATGAGGAGAGGGGTTAATTATAAAATGATACCAGTAAAACCTGTCACATTGTCACAGAGATCAAGCTATATTTTAAGGACTGTAGTAGATATTATTATTTGAAAATATTTAGGTTAATTTATTCCATCAATGTGACCATCACTTAAAAAGCGATCTTGCGCAGTCTTCACTTAATGGCTGTCGGTAAACCCAGTGATAGAACTTCGTAAATTTAAGCATCCACTTGCAAATTTAGATTAGAAATTAAATCAACTTGTAAATTAAACTAAATAAACAAGCACTCATAAACCTAATACCTATAATCCACAGAGATTCCGATAGCTTATTCACATAAATCTTACCTTTGCGACTGTTGGCTTAAACTTCCGAATCTTCATTAGGTATGCATTAAAAATAAAGTTAGTAAGTTTACGAATAGGGCTGAGATTTGAGACAAGAGACAAGGCTATAATATATTTTAAGGCAAGTTCCGCATTAGGAATAAAAATCCTGTATCGCGTGGGACTTTACAACCACACATGAGACAGACACAAAGAACACCCAGACTCAGAACAACAATTTGTGAATCACACAGTGTTTTCCCATGTGGGAATCGATCCCAAAACACTTGCGTGAGTAGGAAGTGGTGTGGCGACCATTTGAATCACTAGGCCAACCGCGCAATCAAATGTGTTGACTACGATGTATTTCCATTGATTCTATTTTAAGAGTTTCTAGCAAAAAAAACATTCTTTCGCTTCTACCTTTAATTCAGAATGAGGTTAAAACTATCGAAATTCCTAAGATATGTGAAATAAAAAGGAAACAGATAAGTGAGTACTCTTCAAAAATTTTTAAAAAGATATCTTTTGAACAATTTCTATGTTATTTAAAACATTATTCTATTTCTCTAATGATAGTATTAAATATTAGGATACCTAAATAGATTTAAATGGATAAGATTTAAGAAATTTGCAAACAGCTTTCAATTAGATTATTTTTCTTTTGTGTAATATCTTTTTTTTTAACTAAAGATAGCTATTATCTGAGTGTTGTTAGATAGATATATATCTTTTTAATGCGACAGTACTTTAGATAAAAGCCCTTTCCCTCAGTACCTGAAAAGTCATTATAAATCGTAAAATTTTAACTTAATTATATAAGCGTCAAGATACCGAAATATATCCATATCGATATCTATCTGCGAAAGAGAACTTATGAAAAAAAAAGTATTTTAAATTGAAGCGCTCGCTCGTACACTTTGGATTTATGTTTTCATTACTTATAAATCTCACACACTGCAGTATGTGTGTTTATGTACCCAGACCCTCGATAGACATGCATGCATGCATGTAAACCCTAGATAAAGAAAATCGATTTTTCTTTTCGCACACAACATTTTTTCCTGGGCAGAAATAGGACCCTTAATATCCGACTTAATAGATAAGATTAGAATAAACTTATAATATGATTAAATGAAACTAATTTGAAACATTTCAAGAGATACGAGCGAGCTCTTAATAAAGGCATATTTATTGTAAAATAACAATTACTTACACGCCGACCTTGAACATTTAGAACCGATGATAATATTTAAACTATTTACTTTAAAGCTAAGACTGTCTACATTTTAACCTACAAAGTAGGTGTACTACAAAATTAAACTACACTTTTACGAATAAAATACAGGTATTTTTCTAACTAATAAAACTAACAAAGCTGATAAAAAAATATATAAAAACTATTGAAAACATTAAACCAAATTCTTGTAGGAGCTACAAAGTACGCTACACGCGATCGACAAAGTAACAGAAAATATGCAGTTAAAAGGAATAAGGTGTTTCTCTAAGTTCACTTTCCACTGCAATGTATTTACGTGCTGGATTGGGAGTTGTAGACTTCTGTTTTGAAAAAAGTTTTAGTTATATTTATCATTTTTTAATGTTACAACTGTAAAATATAGAAAGAGCCATTCCTGCATATAAAGAAGAACAGTTGTCTATGGAAAGGTATAGGTGAAAAAATTCCAAATTTTGTATGTAGTAAATTACTAGTCTCACCCAGGAAAGAATTAAGAAAAAAATTGTCTATTTTCTACAAAAGAAATATCATAGTTTGTATATATGTATTTCTTTAAAGTATAGTAAGTATGATATTTCTTTAAAGTATGATATTGTATAAGTTAGTTTGATATAGATATTTCTAAGCATTATGTAGCAACAACGGTTATCATATTATATTTATAGTCGCTTGATGTTGTTCCAATAGATAGATATTTCAAACTCTTTCTTTGTTATATGAAGATGATTCATTGTTATTGGTTAAGATATCTTTTAAATAGTTTAACATAGCAAAACAACTAATTCTAATGGCGTAAATATTTTGCATATTTAGTCACTTTATTATTTTATTAAGAAGGTCGGATTTGTGCAAGACGGCTGGCAGGAGCTGGATGCGAGAAGCCATAGATCGAACTAAGTGGCATGAAATTGGAGAGGCCTATGTCCAACAGTGGACTGCGATAGGCTGATGATGATGAAGAAGATCCGTGTTTTATTTTTTCTGAAGAAATGAGCATAGATTAGTCTCATTCGTGCAAGGATTTAATCTACTTTTGGGTTAATATATTTTGTACTGGATTCTTTATCCGACAATTAGCTTATAGACAAAGCTAAAAGGTAGTAGAGCCACGCTGATTTCAGCACGAACAGGCCGGGGCGATACTATCCTCGTACAGAAAATCAACGTTAAATGACAACGTTCGTGCGGTTGTGTTTCGTTAGTGAGTGCGAAACCGGAGGCCCAATGGTGCAGGAACAGCACTAGGCCGCCGTGGTGTGGGTCACCATTTTGCATTGTTGCATTGTCCACATTCGCAATGAGTATGTGATTACCACTCTTGGATTCTACTTATGCTTTCTATCAGGTAGAGTAATTGGCAGGGCTTTACATAAAAAAGTATGTACCTACTATTACTTAGTAACTAGTACTATTTTCAAACATTTTCTATGAATATTATTATTAACTAACCTACGCAAAACTTACATGTGTCCATAATGTTACTATTAATATTGTTACTATTCATTCAAGTAGGTTAAAATTGGAAAAACCCTTTAGGTATTTATTGTTTTTCTAGTTTTCTAATAATTCATGATTCACTACAGGTAAATATAAACCCTACAGCTTACGTTCTAAACGCATTTCATGCCAGGAATTAAGTAACGTCACCTCATGTTTCTATCAAGCTATGTTTCTATTTTGGTATTAATTTTGTTTTCGTCGTCTTTTGGTACTAGGGTCTCATGCTTTTATTAGACCACAAAAAATCTTTTGACACCATTCAAATATACGCTTCGATAAAGTTGTTTTTTTATGGAATAGGGGGCAAACGAGCAGACGTATAGCCTGATGGTAAGTGATTACCGCCGCCCATGAACAGCCGTAACACCAGAGGCGTCACAAGTGCGTTGCGGGCCTTGAGGAACAGGGGAGGGGGATGAGGGGAAGGGTTAGATTATGGGCATCCGGTATCCTCACTCACTCGGTGAAACACAGCGCTGTTTCACACCGGTTTTCTGTGAGGCCGTGGTATCACTCCGGCCGAGCCGGCCCATGCATGCCGAAGCGTGGCTCTCTAAGTTAAGTTAATCTCATTAAATATTATAATTTAAAAAAATGACATGATCTCTTAGTTTAAATTTGACAACGAGCGACAATTGGCAACACTGGTTGCCAATTTCCTGAACTAATAATAATAATGAATTTTTTTTTACAAATGACAACAGACAAGGAGATAGAACGAACTTGTGAAATGAAATAGAGCTTAATTAAACGCCTTATTGTGTTGAAAATGCAAATTACTACATAATATATACTCCGGGTTCAGGGAAGCACTTGTATAACGTAATTTGGAACATGAAAAGAGTGACGTGCATATGGGTACTTGTTTGTAATCATCCCGCCAATTCGTCGCCAGGGCAAAAGTGATTATTAGGCATTTATTGTTATGTCTGTTATGAGGTTTTTGTCATAATTTAAGTTTCAGGAGGTTTACTTTGAAACAAAATCCGAGTGGCAGCGGATTAAGAATACGCACTAAAACAAACATTATTCATTACGTGGGTATCGTAAGAGCCGGCTAAGTAGCAAACTTACCAGTACAATGGCACTGCAAAGAGATAGAAAACTTGAGACAAAGTCTATACCAGTTCGTCTTGGCAACGTGGTCGCGATCAACTTACCGCCAAAGGGTCACTGCTGAACAAAGATCAGCAACTAATTCACTGTAATATAGTAGATCAAAACCTTCTTCTGGGATCAAAGAAATTAGAAAGGAGGTTTTGACCACTTGACGATAGATAAGAAAGTGTAGAACGAAGGTATTCTCTTCAAATTTGAGTCCTACTTACAAGTTTTGAAATTCAAATATAAATGAATATATAAATATGAATAGTAAAAATATCCTAAGAGTCTACGTTACTAATGAAAGTGTAAAACTATTTTTTACTTGCTATTGCTTTGCTTCAGATACATACATTCAAATAGGCATACTTTACAACACTACAACAACATGCGATGGCAACAAATCTAGTTTTTTTTTGGAGTACAATTACGAACAGAAGATACAAATAAAGATATGTGCAAGGAACTGTATTAATGCTATGTGTTTTTTATGACAAAGAGGTAAAGGGGTATATGGTAAATGGCAATTGCCGCTCATGAGTTGCCCCCTTACGGGGCCAACTCAAGAGTGACAAAAGTATTGCATCCCTTTGAGACCCTCCCCATGGAATCGGGGTGAGAGGGGATCTAGACTCCGGTTACCGCATTCACTCGGCGAAAAGCAACGATAAAACTAATTCGCTGTAAAAGTGTGACAAGACTGCAGTATGTGGTATACCGAATTTGAAATATCTGCTTTGAATTCTTCAAAATTATCAATTTTTTAAACGCCGTGATCTCTATTTTTTAGTTGAACCATACACATATTTTTTCGCTAAAAGTTCTGCAAATTTCCTGTACATTAAATACGTGTTTGTAGATAAGAACTAAAATAATTCGTATAAAGTGTCATGTTCGCTAATGACAACATTAAACAGGCAGTTATCACGACAATAATAGAGCATAACATATCGAGTGGCATGCACTCATGCTAACAGACATGGAAATAAGCTAAACATAGAGACCTACAAATGGCTGTTGTAACTAGTACTCGGTGTGCAAGGCGTGGCTGATCTGTAAACCAATGTAAATTTAGACCTAAAATACAAGTAAATCAATATTAGGCACATTTGCATTTTTCAAACTGTATACATTCTATTTTTATATATAAAAATTGATCCCTATTTCCCTTGGTCACGCGTGAATAGCTGGACGGATTTGACAAAAAAATTTTTTGATTGTTATTATCCGGAGAAGGTTCTTACGAAAGAAAAAATTAATAAATTTTCGCGGTAAATTAGAAAAATAAGAATACTTATGACTAAAGCAAGTTTTTCAGAAATTTTTATAAAAGAAAAATATGACAGTACGAATTTTGGTAGGTCGGCTAGTTATACATAATCTCCGTGTTAGGTTGTAGTAACAACCTAACACGGAGTTCACCGTGAGTACACGGTGAACTGATGGGTCAACTAATAGTTGATGCCAAAGTAGGTACTACCGTCCCCATGGATGCTTCAAAGAAGATACTTCAGAGTCACATGTGAATTGTCATCCTTTTGAGTAAATCCATACTTCCATACTAAAATTCTGTCGGTTTGTAACGCTTTCATAACCAAACTGCTGCACCGATTTCAATAAAATTTGGATGGAGACACTCTGATTCTTGAGGAAGGACATAGGCTACTCTTTGCCGCTTTAATCTGCGTATACGTGAGGGAAGCTACGGGGAAAAGCTAATATATTTCCTTCGGTTATGGCATCATGCTTTAACTTCTGGACCAATTTCTCTACTTATTTCTTGTGGTTTTTGTAATTGGCACGAGAAGACTCTTATGAATGAAAAAATTAAGGAACTTGCGGGCTACATTAGAATATCTAGCGAAATCGGTCCAGCCGTTCACACGTGACCAACGGCATTAGGGATTCTTTTATATGTAAAATATACCAATGCGAATACAATATTCGTACTTAACGTCTACCGGGTCAACTAATATTGAAATATATTTATTGTAAGAATTAATGTAACACAGTAATGACAAAACGCAGTACACAAAATATTTAGTGTGTCGTTCGACATCACTAATAGAATGCTAGTGAATTGCTGAACCGAGACGAGCGACAGAAAATTATAGGATACTAAACGTGCAACAAACAGGTACACCTGTTCGATAATAAGATAGATAAGAATCAAACCTATAATAACATATTATTTTTTGTTTCATATTATGGTTGATTCTCATACTTCCTAAGAGTGTTACAAAAAAAAACCACTGTGATTCACCATTAAGATATACTGATACTATCAAAAAGAATAGTTATATATTTTATAAACAACTAGTTCTATGAATCTCTATCTTAATTCCATCAGGAATCGATTCTCTGAGAAACTCTGTTGGCTGTTTACCTCATAAATTAATTCCCAAAAGCTAATACAGTTTTACTGTCAAATCTTTCAAATCAAATTTAAAGGTTAATTTTAAAACTAAGCGTTACCGTTCTAATAATACTATAATCATATCACACATCGATGCATGGCTTAATCGATGGCATTCTTATCAGTTTTTTTGACGCTTAAAATAAATAACGTATGATACAATCGTGATATTGGAAATATATGATTAAGTACTGAAAATTCCTTAAATTTTAAATTCGATTCTAAACATTATAATTCAGGGTATGCATTTATTTCTTTTTTATATATACGTACTCATAGATTTATAATACTGGTCCCCCATAAAAATTATAACAAAGTGTACAAAAAGTTACTAACCTGAGATTTGTAAAATGGACCAATAAATTACATATAATATAAATCAGACAGATAGGAGACACGGATTGTAAATGCTATAAACATGTTTAGTGTAATACATATGTTCCAACATGTTGCGCCATGGCAGAACGATCTTTGAAATATCCTCGCACCCAGCACTGTCTAATATGAATCCTTATAATAATATGCGGCATATGTTTAGCAATGCGATAGTCAAAAATCGTTACATAATGAACTATGAGTTTGTAATACTACACTTGAAGTTAATTTAATTATGTTTAAATTAAAAGTCAAGTGTAAATTAAAATACAAGTTATAAGTGTACTTCAAAATTGTCACTAAGAACTATCTATTTTTCATGGTTGTACACACTTCGATAGTTTAAATTTGATAAAATTTATAAAAATCAAATTAAACGATAATAATCATTGTAAATAAATTATTATTAAAATTCTTATCAGTATAATCTAGCAGAAGTTTCATACGTCAGTAAGAGAACTATTAAGCCCATCGATAATGTTTTTTTTTATAAAGGTAATTAGGAATATAAATTCCTGTGTCGCGGGGATCTTTACAAACATACATGAAACGGACAAAAAGTACACCCAGACTTAGAACAACAATTTATGGATCACACAAAGTGTTGTCCCATGTAGGATTTGAACCCACAACACTTGGCCCAGTAGGAAGCGGTGTGGCGACCACTGAAACCACCAGGCCAACCGTCTAGTCATGAAATTAATAATAAAAATTAATCAATGCCTGTCTTTATTTTGAATGAAATTAAAATGTCCTCAGGTAACTGACGTGAGTGCATATTACGGACGATAACTAAACATGTTAACCGGCAAACGATACGCTGCAATACTAAATGAGGCGCATTGCTTCATTTTCTTATGGGCATGAAGAATAAATATTATACTATGATAAGTGTATTTATTTGCAATGTTCTGGTGAGTGCCATTATCGAAAATATTTACATTAAATAGTTACCTGAACGTTCTCCATATGTCGAAGCACATAACGTTGAGCCAGAAGAAACTCGTCTGGAATGCGTAGTAAACGATGAACGCTGAAAAATATACAAACACGTGAATATCACTAAAGTTTCACTGTTCTGTGCAGAGGAAACGATCAAAGATCAACACAGGAAAGATAAAAAGAATTTCGACAAATGCAACACATTACACAGATATTTAAAAACGTATAAATCGTTGCGGGATATTTTGATTAAAAAACTGGGTCAGCTCAAAAGACCAATGTTGTTGGTCAACATTCATTTGATCTGATTATAACCTAAAATCTCCAATTCTAAAGTGCCGTAGGATGTTTTCTTTAATATTATTACTTACGTGAAACGATAGTTGTGAAATTATCGATAATTATTCATCTAACATATAAAATCATTTTCCTACTATTTTCTAATTTATTTGAGGGTAACTCTATGCCCATCATTGCAATCGTTACATTATAACAAGCCCAACATACACGAGTCTCTACTTATATTATAAATAGTCGAGTTTGTTTGTATCATGCTTGTTTATGTTTGATAGATCAGCTATTTCAGGAACTGGTTTGAGTCGAAAAAATATTTTAGTGTTGGATAGAAAGGTTATATAAAAAGTTCTAAGCGTCTAATTCTGTCCTTCTTAGTATCGCAATTTTTTTAGTTATTCAAGGTTTATTCCTTAACTACTTAATCAATCATTAATAAGTTGCTTCATATACATTTTCAGAGCAACGAAAAAAGACATGGGTCTCCAGCTATAAAAGAGGTTGTTCCTAAGGGCTAGTAATTTATTGACAAAATTTACGTTTAGGGAGCGAATTTTGGGCAAAAGCTAGTACATTATAAATATGCTTTATGGCGGCCGTTTATTATCTCTTCATTAAGAGTATTTGTGTGTACATACGAGTATAATGTCTGCTTTCAATTATATTATTATCCCTCTTTGACAAAATGGCCGCATAACAGCGGCTACGTATTGCGTCCAATCCGAACGGATTCGAGTTCGATACGATCCGAAATAGGTGTATAACTATTTCTATGGTAGTTCATAAACTAAATCAAAGCCGACAATGATCGTTCTATATACATATTTTCATCATCAAAAGATGTTTTTCTTACAAATTACACTTGTTCAGCCATCGCAATGCGACATTTGATATCATCTAGAGTCATATGTTATAACTTATAATATATTTCTAGCTTACTAGGTACTTAAGATTTGAAACTTGTTCCAGAACTGTGGTATTACTTTTTCTATAAATGTACGAATAATCGTTGTTTTAAAATGAATCATAGAGAAAATAATTCATAGGGTAGGTTGAAATAAGAGCTGTTACTACTTACGTATTTAAGAAACATATCATTGCTTATTAAGATCACGTGTGGAGAAATTTTTATTAGGATGGGTTAAAATAAAGTTTATCAACTATTGGGACACTATCACGGACTGGGACATTATGCCTAATGAATTGTACTTCATTTGTGATAAATGTGACACGCAAAGAAAATATAGGAGATGCAAAATAACATCGCCGTCGGTTTCGTAGCCATCTGTCACAGAGATCAATAATAGTGATATGATCGCTTTGATTTGTAATTAAAATATTTAATTATCACCGCGGTTCATAAAAATAATTAAGTATAATAAACAGATTTAGTCATTCACTGTGGTAACACTTTCAGAATAGCGACTATTTGATTTAGAGATAATTGTATTTTTCTGCTAGGCTACACTGAAATGACAAAGTTAAGTTAACATTGTCAATTCTAAACAAAAAGACAAGAAAAGCATATTTAGACGCGTGCGTGTTTGTAGGCGAGCCAGGGTTAAGAAAATAAACAAATACGCAACGATAACATTATAAGAGGCGACGAGGACATCATCCATAGTATAAATTCATCATTCAATATAATGTCCTTATTTTAATAGATTTATCGTCAATTTTTTTTTGATCAGCCACATATTATAGTCGTTAACTAATAATATAACTAATATAACAAATCACCTCATAAATAAACCGAATGTATTTAATGCGAAAGATCAATTGCCCCGGTCACATAATAGTCTATTAACCTCCGCAGTGGTTAATGAAGTCGTAGGAGGCCTTTATCTGTATGCTCCTTGTGACCCCATTTCAGGTTTATTTTCGATAGTATTATATCACTATCGTCAACGCTTAGTATGACTTAAGGAGTCAATAATTTGGTTCAGCTGTAAATATTTAAGCATGTTTTGCGTTAAGGCAAGTTTATGACACGATATAAACCTTTTAGAGTCTCTTGACTAAACAAGTCGTAGGCGTTATTGGTTTTTGTACTCATGACATTCTTTGGAAAGTAATCTTTTAAGTTTGTACAGAAGGATTAGCCACAAGACCGACATATATAGTCCTCTAAAAGCTTTGTTACGATATCGAATTATAATGCACATATACATGAACATTTGCAAGTTTTTGTATGATATCTCTATAGTTTTGGAACAATTATTGATGACATGTTAGAGAGTTCATTCAATGGATGGTTCAGATATCATTCAAAGGATATAGTTTTACACAAAAACATCAACATAAATTATAAAGTTTATGTTTCTATTTTTAACGAATGTTTACAAAATACTTATGGAATCAGCTGTTCATTTTTTGATAATATCTTTGATTCGGCTCCAAAGCGAGTTAACTAATTTGCCTATTAATTATTTTTATATTTGATTTACTGAGCTATCAGTGCCAGATTTTGAGACTCGAAACCTTCAGAAAAAATAATCTGCTGTTTTTTATAATGTAGTACGAAAAACATGTTTGTAAAGTTGTTATTATTATTATTTGTAAGCATGTATGTAAGATTATTTAAATATAAAATATTACGCAGCACCAACATGTATTGTAACTTTTGATAAACATCATCTTAGTGTACTGGCTTTCATCGAGTACATTTTATTCCAAATGACTGGTTATTTTCCCTATTCCCTGATTTTTTCTGAAAAATTCTTCGTGTAAAACAGGAGAATTTCTTAGTTCCATAGAAACTCCGAAATTAAAACACTTATTTGGTCACGTACGATCATCCTCTGTTGACTTTTGGTACTATTTTGTAAATACGTTCAAGGGTTTCCACGAAATAGAAATATTTACTGAACGTGTTCTTACTGCGTGTGTACCTATGTACAATAAAGGTATGTATTAAAATACGAAATAAGTATCAAGAACGGTTAAATAAAGATCTAATTGTGAAACAAAAATTAAAAAATGCTATAGATTTTTTTGACATAACCATTAATTGTTCAAGTCGATTTTCAAGAAGTAAAGCTGCGTCAATGCCATATACATATAAGTTTAATAAACAAAAGAACTTTTTAAGTAGGAGGTTTTAATTCAAAAAATTGATGTTGGGTTTTCCTTATAAGAAATTCTTAATAATACCTCGGCGTACGCAAGCTCGGTGGTGTTGACTCCTTAGAGAACATCTTTAGCCATCGGTCCCAGTAGTCATGAATATCTAAGGCAATATTAATTGAGAAGTCAATCCCCTTAAATATGCCGACAAATATTCAACTTTCGGTTCAGTCCACCTTCAGGTAAAAATTAAATTTCAGTTAAACTCGGTTGAATTAGTAGCCGACCCCAAATAATCTTGGGAATAATAAAGGTAGGGAAAAGTTCGAGGTTAAAAATTATTTTGATAGTATTAATACAATACATATGAAGTTAATCAGGGTTATTTATATTTTTTAGCAAATGTAAGTCAATCAATGGCAGTTTTACATCATATAGGAAATACAGAAAATTCAGTCGCAACGGGTACCGAGAAATTGATAACAACCGATGTGTTTTCCGAAAAAACTACACCTTTTAGTGACCACAAATTTCCTATGAGCTTGTTTTAGTATTAGTTTTAAGAGTGAAACACTAAATAAATATGACTACAGAGAAATATTAACAGGTGTGGTTATTTCACCGGATAAGATCACTTAATAAAGGTTTAGAACTCGATTACAGCCATCATATACTTAACTTTAATTTAAATACATTACTGACTGTTAGCGTGGAAGTCAGCGGTCAGAACTTAATGCTGTAACGACTTGCACTAATTTCAAAATAAGGAACTAGATAGTATTCACTAATTCTACATCTCGCAAAAAAAGTTTTCTAGCCAATTAGTAATAGTAGAGTAGGTAATAGTAGCCGATTAGGATAAGTAGAACTTCCCAAGTCCTCAGTCATACCTCTCTATTCATCAAATAAAATAGCTGTTAACGTTTAATAAAATTTAATATAATCTTTCTGACGGATGCATGTTTTTGTATTATTTACTTACGTAATGCAGTCTCTAAATTATAAAACATTATTGTTGGGCCATAAACATCGCTTTATATTAAAAAATATTATTAAATCAGTGTGGAATTTTGGTGTAGCAAACGACGCATTTTATGAAAATTAACTACTAATTAAACTCTCTTGTTATAAAAGTAATAAGCTGTGTGAAAATATTTAATTACATTAAAGTCCACTGTAAAAACTTCACACATTATCATAGGTCATTATATAATCAAATTTTAATGACCTCATTTTTGCATAACAAAATGACGGTATAATTGTAGCCTAAGTATATTTAAATACGGACGTGGGTTTAGTGACAACAGGCGCCCGGGGTTGGAAATAACCTTGAAAACATTTTTTTTTGACGTGTGGAAACCCCCTCGGGCCTTCACCCTACCGGGGTTTGCGGCGGGGCGGTGTGTCGGAATCGAAACGACTAAAACCACACGGTGTGCCACTCTGCGCCTGAGACGGGAGGGATCCGGGAACCGCTTTCTTACGCCATCCGAATTCCTCCCAGCGCCTGAACCTTGAAAACCTAACCTAACATATTTTTTTACAGAACTGGATTTATATCTTTTCTTTCTAAAAGAACCCCCCCCCCCTCACTAGGAATTACATAATGTTTCGCGGGGGACTTTACAAACATACATCAATTGGATACAAAGACTCAGAATAAAAATTGAATCACACAAAGTGATGTCCAATGTGGGATTTGAACTCACTACACTTGTCGCAGTAGAGAGCGGCGTGGCGACCGCTTAAAGCACTAGACCAACCGGGCATTGCCTTATCGGTTACTCGAGTGCATGTTTAACCCTTACAAACGTATGTGTCTTGTTTCTCTTGGTAAGTAATTATAATGCATCAGTACGATCTTTTATTAAATATTAGCGTTTACCGGCGACTTCACACGCGTATGTCACAAAAGTCAATGTCCAGCATAAATAACCAAAGTATCTACATTCTCGATTTCATTGAAATCGATTCTGTGGCTTAACCATGCAGGCGTTACTAACAAATACACAAAGTCACATTCGTATTTATAATATTAGGATTATAGCCAGATCTCAACAGAGATCACCAAGTTTTTGAATCCTATAGTAGAAATTGTTCTACCTAGAACAGAATTCCTCCTTATAAGCACTGACAAAACCACCAAATACCATACCAATTTTTTAAATATGGATTTTATGCGTAGCTTTTTTTAAAACATTAAACATATAAGTTGAAAATAAGGCATACTCAAACTGTTATTTCACAAGCATAATATATAGTCAATTAAGAAATAGTTTCATTTTTTCTGAATTCATAGAAATGGACACCGTTTTTCGTCGCTCATCTCATGACCTACTTTACTGTTTATTCGTTTATTTTCGGTTACCTTTTAAAATAATTTATTAGCTAAAAAGGGCGTGTTTGACACATGTCATCTACATGTATAAACAATGTTGGCCCATAATAAACTGATTAGTTACTTAGTTCCGGGTAATTTGTCTAATAGTGGGTAATGGCCACACTAGTTGGTGATATATTGAACCTTAAATTAGTTAAGTAACAGTTAGTCGTTTATCAATGTTTTATATCTTTTCTTTTTTTAAAACATTCCTTATTTGAAAGAGCTGTTAAGGCATTAGTCAACTTATGTCTTTGAAATCCTTTTTTATTACTTGTGGGATAATAAGTCTGTACTACTTTTCTAAATGATAAATATATCATTTTTTTCTTCTATTGTTTACAGAAAATGATTTTCCAGTAAGCAAAATAATGAATATTAATTTTTTTCTATAAATACTGCCTCGTTGATCTAGATTTAGACTCAGGTAAAGCATGCTGCACTAGTAGACGACTCCAAATAATCTTAGGAAAAGTAATAGCTGGGAAGAAAAATAATTATATTCTTTTAAATTCACAGTAGTAAGCCAATGTAGATAGTAATCTACATTGGCTTACTACTGTGAATTTAAAAGAACATAATTATTTTTCTTCCTCTATCTTCCTTCTATCTTTTAAAATATGTAACTGTACGTAACGCTTAAATTAAATTACATGTAACTACTCAATAGAAATAACTGAAAGATATTGGAATGTCTAATAAGTATTTGCAAGTAATCTTAATTAAGATTAAAGGTATGAGATCAATAAAACTGAGATATTTCAGCACCTGTTGCAAAACTTTCAAAGATCTCTACCGTTGACAATATAATTAAACAGGGTTCTCGTCCTTCTGAAATATGACATAAAAACTTTCCTAATATAAAGCCCTGTTTATTTAGGTAAATTATGAATGAAAATATGCAAAATTCTTACTTCTAAAAACTCTGGGTAAATTTTTAGGCTGGATAGAATCCTTAATTAATACCCACACGCTTAAAAAAAGTCCACAACGCCCTTTACGTACGCTACATTACATTACATACGCTTAACCTTGAGTGTTAAGGTGTAAACCTCATTTTTTATGAGTCTCTCAATTCAGTTCAAACTCATTCAGATATCAAAGTTGTGATACAGATACAGATATAAGTTGTATTGTGTTTAAACATAAAGGTTCTAAATCCTGTCCCACCATGATATTCTGTCCTTGCCGGATCAACATTTTTATATTTGAGCATTTGTTCATCGTCTTTTTAATAATCTGTACTACCAAATACTACAGTTTTAGCTTCTACTAATCTATAATTCCGAGTTAAGAAGAGCATCAAACCTAATAGTGAACAAACTGATGTACGCTGATGATAATAAGTTACAAATATTTATGTGCCCAACCATTTTTCTTAATTAACAGGAGTCGCCTTTGTCCAAGTAACAAAACAAATAAATTCTTCTATTTCTATTCTTGTGCTTTATTATTACATATTTTGTTTGTCATAAAACCTACACTGCAGATATCAAAAAGTGGTGTGATATTGTTTATAGAAAAGGAGAAGAAGGTACATCCATTTTCTGACGATGTTAACATTTATCACCTGCTGAACTTGGAGGATTAGGAATTACCGAACAAATTCATCAAAGTTTATTGATCCTGGAAACTAAATAGTTTTGTAACTACCGTTCGTTTCAAATATTACTAGGTATTTTTATCTGTTTGTCTTCCCAGTCGATCAAGTTTGTCCATCAGGATTAATTGTTTTTTTTTGATCAAACAATTTGGGTAGACTACCTTATTAATTTTCATGTTAGGATATTGTATGCTCTCAATGTCAGGAAGTAAACATAATTTATTATCACTGTGACACTGATGATGTAATGAATTGTCAACAAACATTTTTTGAGTAATCAGTTTAATTTTACCCAAAGTGTGTTGTTTATATTTGTTAACACTTGTAAGTTTTTAGGCACTGCTAGTTATTTTGTTGATTTTTATTTTATGCTATGGATGTTTTTTTTCCCTTTATGTTCTATAGATTTTGCTGGTTATATAGGAGGTTGGCTGAGAGTGATGCTTTTACCAATAAGGTCAATACTCTGTGTACATTATACACCTGACATTTTATGTGTTGTTTTGAAACTCTGTAATACGGTGTACAAATAAAAAAGGTTTTCCATTACACACCATAATTAGTAAAAATACAATAACAAATAAAATACAGTGTCACAATAAGCGGCCATATCGCAGTCTGCGATCTCTTATAGGCAACCTTTAGATGAAATGAATGATAAGGCAGTAATTTGCAGTTTATAGTTCGCATTTACAATTTACTTATATGAACTAAAAAAGCAATAACATAATTACACATTTATACATAAAAATACATATTTACGTTTCTCAGTAGACTATTTGGTATCTTTTAGTTGCGGGGATCTGATACTAGTCGCTCCGTGGAAAAAATATCTATAAACTAAAATTATATTCAGGTAAAATCGATTGAATTAGTAGCCGACCCCAAATCATGTTTGGAATAATAAAGGCTAGGCTATGAGTGGTTTTGAAAATAACTTTTAAAGAGTAGTGTCTAAGTGTATTCAATATTTTATTTTATTGAACTATTCATTACACTATGGTCGGAGAAAGATGAATGAGGGTATGCAACGCTTGACCGACCTTCGAATTTCAAATCGTAACAAAAGCGTTACTCATATTTGATGTTCATGGCCACTAGACGAGAATTTTTAAACAATGTGTCGGAATTTAATTTATGTGAATTCGCTACAGAAATATACTATATAAATATAATGTGGTGATACGTATATTATATATATATATATATATATATAACCCATCATTGTACGGAGAATCGTTTGAATAATAGTCCAAGTTATCCAGTAGGTAATCCAGTAGGTAACCAGTAGTTTTGTTTATTGAATCAAAACATTCGAAAAATATGTTCGTCTATTTAAAAATATCGATATCGAGGTTTTCTTTTATTAGATTGTTTATCCGAAGCTGAGAGGTGATTTATTATTGATACATTTTGTTAATGGCTTCATATTTTTACGCAATAAATCGATCGATATGTTTTTGCCCAGGCAGATGATTGTCAGTTTTTTAAGAATTATTTTAATTTTTTTTATTTATATCACTAGACCTGAGACTGAACACTACACGGACACTAGTCCATGTAGTATTCAGTCTCAGGTCTTTATTTAAATCACTATTGATATTAAAACTAACACTGTAATTACCTATGTAAGTAATGATAAAGTAACATAGGTACAAATTTTTTTTAATGAGTAATATAGCTGAAATGAATGTAATATTAACGGTATTACCCCGAAAATATTTCAGTACTTACACCAATCACTGCAACTAGTTATTTATCTTGAGATAAGATTTTGTTTACGGGGAATCCCCATCAAATAGACAATGAACAAGGTTTACAGTTTAGAAATGTACAATCGGTAAGAAAATACAAATAAGTATAGCTTCCGATTCGGGTAATTCCCTCTTTGCACGTAATTAATTGCTGTTATGGAAGGACTTTTACGGGCCCTTTGTAAATTTAAATCAGAGTTTTGAATCGAATGTGGTGCCCTAATACTTCTTGTTTGAAGTGTAGTACAGCACATTGCATAGATTTGGTTACTAGTAGGATTACGTCCCGAGGTGCCACTTGAAGAGAGCCATGTTTGGCACTATTTGGGCCGGATCATTTGGACCGGAGTAAAATTCTTTTCTTATTTTCGCTGAGTAAGTGAGATTACTGGATTGAGTGTTACTGATTTTGGAGGTTTTATAGTAAAGTGGGCGAACCAGCAGCACCTTATGGTAAGTGACAACTCACATCATCATCTTAACAGTTTTTAATAGTCCATTGCTAGGCATAAACCTCTCCTTCGAAAGGAGTTTTTTGCCCTACTTTACTATACTATAACACTTTCAAAAGAAAAATTACTCATTTAAAAAAAATGGTGGAGCGAGGGTAAATTACTTAATTTAAAAGTTTATTCTTTTTAACTAGTTAAAAATGCGGGTAAGAGATTTTAACATTACTATAATTATTGTTTTCATTTGTAGAAAACTATTGAAATGTGATTACATCTTGAGTTTGATCTGATTCAAAACGAACTAGTATACAATCGTTCTCATTTATAGTAAGTTAGTTCTCACCGATAACCAAGCAGCCAGTCATTGCTACGCCTATCCTTCCTACATGTAGCTTCAAGTACGCCAAGAACGGATAGGCCACGATGAGACCACCGCAGTACGCCATCAGACACATGCCGTGCAAGTTCCTTAGCTCTGGGATGAGCGCGTAGACCAAGAACGTTGCCAGCAGGAACGGGACTGACATCAGAAGACCTGGAAAGATGGCGCACTTTAGTAAAACTGGTTATGACTAACTACATATTACATGGATTAGAAGTATGTTGTTAATATAATGAGTGGAGACCTCCGTTCAACAGTGTACTAAAATAGATAAAAGTTATTTATACTACAAATAAATACAACTGGAGTGTCTGTTTGTAATATTAAAATAACCGCTTTTTACTAAATGCATGTGTATGAATACACGGCACATGTACCAAAATAACATTTTTTTCAATCTTTTTTGTCTGTCTGTTTGCTCTGGGTTATCTCTGAAATGGCTGGACCGGTTTCGACAAGACTTTCACTCGCAGATAGCTGATGATGTAAGGATTAACTTAGGTTACTTTATACTTAGGCGCCCCGCGGGCAACCTAGTCTTACAAACCAACCAGACCCAATACAAATACCCTAAATCATATTTAGGTAAAATGAAAATTCATATCTCGTCGTCTACGTCCTCGTTACTAAGTTAGTAGGCTTATAAGCCTACTAACTTAGTAACGGAACGGAACGGAGTCTTTCTGATGTAGAACAGAAAACTTAACAGGCAAAGGCTAACGATTTAAGGGATTGGTACAACTTCAAAATTTTCCTCAGTCAGTGGGGTGAAAACGTAAAGTTGGAATCTCTAAGAAAGATAAAAATCATTTGGGGTGATAGCGTCATCATTACACGAGGTAGATAGCGATGGGTATGTTATGAGTGTTGGTATTTAGAGAGTAAGTAATATTAAACTACCTAGGCACTTATATAATAGAGACACTAAAGCTGACCGGGAAAACGATTTTTGCCATAAAATTGAAAAAAAATATTTAGTGGTTGATCGTAGAGCGTTGAAAGTTTAGGATTGGATGTATTTTTAATGCTGTATAAAACAAAAAAAAAATGGGCAAAAAAGAAATAGCGCTGGACTACCCTTAACATTTAGATGGATGTTAAATAGATGTTCGATCGATCCTCAGACATACCCGATATGCACACAAAATTTCATGAGAATCGATCAAGCTGTTTCGGAGGAATTTAACTACAAACACCGTGACACGAGAATTTTTTATATTAGATTAGTTGGGATCAACAGATTCACACATATTAATGATTCTCTAAAAAACTATTCTTTTTTCTTGATATTACCAAGGATACACAACGTACCTTACACTTTGTTCTTTATATATATAT
>PKRV01000774.1:147578-205378 GCA_003709505.1 Hyphantria cunea
ATATATATATATATATATATCCTTGGTAGTCTGTATACATAGGGTGATATTAGCAAATATTATAATTAGTTAGTGGCATACATGAATAAAGAATATCTTGCTATAACAAGTTTAATAGCATATAAACAACGAAATGGGATAAATATAATTATGGGCCAACATCGGCCACCCATCATGAATATTAATTTTATTGACCATTAACTCCTAACCCATTTAACAGACAACTTAATATTAGAGAGATGTAATAATTTTACGATCAATATTATGTTTAAACACGTTGTAATGTTTTTAATTATTATCAAGTATTATTATTTTAATAGTTTTAGAAAATTAACTTTATGTATGTCCAACCAGTTGCTAATGTGTTAGCTAATGTTGGTGGCTAAATTATCCACTCATTCAAATCCTAGAAGATTCCTAAAATTATCTATATATGTAAGAGCAGACAGACATACAAGTTAAGTTTTAATTCTACCTAATAACACAATCTTCTGATCACTCAAACACTAAATTGCAAGGCAACATTTCTCCTGGTCATTCTTTTTCATATCAAAATATGATATAATGAGTAAGCGTCATTCGTAAACTCGCGTTGATTAGTATCGGACAGTGCCATTACCTAAATTTATGTCCCAATTTAGAGATTAACTGCATGTTCACAAGTGCTTACAGATAATAATGAACGATAAGCATTTAAAAGCCCAACGTATCAACAGTACTATGGCTCGTAAAAACTGGGATTGGCTTGTAGTACTTTGTTATCAAACTTCATGTTATTTATATGCTTATGTAAATATTTGGGAGAAATGGGCTGTTAACCATCGAGGTTAAGCTAAACAAACTCTTTATGACTTTGACGACAAACAGCCTGTATTTAACATTTCATTGATTCGTTACACGGCATTAGAATTCTCGCAAGTAATCAGGCGAATGTGTATCTCTGAAACCGCCGGTTGGATTCAAATTTTGCACTTGATGTGTCATTCCTCATGTACTGCATGGAAGGCATTGCTTAGAGTAGAACTTTTCATATTGTACCCATAAGTACAAGCTCTGCTTAGTTTGGGACTAGATGGCGTTGTGTGTTAAAATGTCCGAAATATTTATCTTATTTTTTATTTATTTATAAATAACAAATACCTTGCGTAATAGTCTCTTATATGCACTAATAATATGCACATGCAATTTTACTATCTACGTCAGAAATTTATGTATCATTTTCTTACTACAGCTAGTTTATGTGGATATACTAAATAGGAAGTAAATGTTTATTTTTTTTTTTTATATTTAAGCTGCCAAAATGACTCTGCCCTGCCTGATGGAAAGCATGAGCAGAATCCAAGAGTGGTGGTCACCATCCTCAATGCGAAAAAAAACAATGCAGCTTGGTGACCCACACTATGGCGGCCTGGGGGGAAGGGGGATGGTGAGGGGGATAGGGGGCGTTGGAATGGGTGTGGGCCTCCGGTACCCTCACTCACNTGGGGTATGGGCCTCCGGTATCCTCACTCACTCGATGAAACACAGCGTAAGCGCTGTTTCACACCGGTTTTCTGTGAGGCCGTGGTATCACTCCGGTCGAGCCGGCCCATTCGTGCCGAAGCGTGGCTCTCCCACGGTGCAAATGTAATGTAAATAGGAGTGCTATACACTTCCTGATGGTTTAAATTCCACCATAAGTAGAGCAATATTACAATCAGTAAGCGAGAGTAAATATTTACTTACAATGACCCCACCTTGTTAAACATTGCATATAAATATATTAACCCGGTTTAAGCCGGGTTTACGTAGCACAAGTCTTACGAAGCGCTTATATCACAAAAGTTATTATAATATATTAATATAATTAGAAGTCTCAGTGACCAAGAACATTGACAATACACTACTAGACTAGACGGTTGACTACACGGTTGGCCTAGTGGTTTCAGTGGTCTCCACGCCACTTCCTACTGCGCCAAGTGTTGTGGGTTCAAATCCTACATGGCACAACACTTTGTGTGATCCATAAATTGTTGTTCTAAGTCTTGTGTCCGTTTCATGTATGTTTGTAAAGATCCCCGCGACACAGGAATGTATATTCCTAATGCGGGAGTTGTCTTTTTAATAAAGAAAGAAAGAAAGAATTCCTATAATGAAAATAAGAAATCGATTAAGCATAAAAATGTTTAAAATTCAAAAGAATACCAGTGCAATTTCAAGCTTATTAAATAAAATTGGCCAATAAAATTGAATACATTTAACTGTTGCTTTTGGTTTCAATTGAAAATTTACCTTTTAATACGAATATTATTTCAAGCATGGCTTTTCATTCTGTGAGAGGCTAGTACCGCCCCAGTCAAGTCGGCCCGTTCGTGCTGAATTCAGAGCACGCTACTTTCACGCGGTTTTTACCAATAGATAGAGTGATTCTCAAGGAAGGTTTGCGAATATAATTAGT
The DNA here is from genome assembly GCA_003709505.1 of Hyphantria cunea. NCBI lineage: Eukaryota > Metazoa > Arthropoda > Insecta > Lepidoptera > Erebidae > Hyphantria > Hyphantria cunea. Next base: position 150,016 of record PKRV01000774.1, read on the forward strand.
TAACAAATTTAATATATATCGACCAAAATATAGTGATATTTGTTGAAGACGTCGGAAAAAATTAAACCGTACATCTAAGGGTAATATAGATTTATATTAAAATATATTTTCCGTAAAGAGCCCGTACGAAGCCAGGGTGAAATGCTAGTCTTTAATTAAATTTTCCAATGCTATAGATCATATTTCCCGTGAACTTACTTAAAATATTATTCGGGTTTTCGAGATTATTTAGGCAAAGTTCATTAACGAGAGTTATTTTTTTATATTGTTACTTACCAAAATAAGAATAAAATATTGGGATGTTTAACGATTTAAAAAATTACGCTTTTCTCTCAAAACACAGTGGTAAGAGGCCCGGAGGGGCGGTGGGAGGGGTTACAAACAATTATGAAAACTTTTGAAAATTAGCATACCCCCGAAAAATAAGTGACAAGAAAGCCCTGATTATAAGTTATTGTGGTATATAGTTCGTTGCCTTTAATAGTAATTAATCGTGAAAAGTTCAGTTAAATCTATACTAATTTTATAAAAATAAAGAGTTTCTTGGTTTGACTAAATGCTTTAAGCTCAGGAACTACTATTCAAATTATACAGTATAACTATTTTATAGTTCACTTACCGATAAAGGTTATATAACATTAGGCTATGACCAATGAAAGCTAATGAAAATGTTCAAAAATAATGATCATGTTCGAAAGAACGCTGGTCAGATAGTCATTTGTACAAATAAATCATAAGAATTAAATTAACAAATGAAAACAGCTTTACAATAAATGCATATGTAAGTATATAAGACTGAAGGCTGCAGTCTGCCGACACGGTGAGATGGCGCGAAATTGTACGAGGATCTTAATCCGCTTCTACCATCAGTGTAGATAGCTCTACGTGTCCACGACCGCTCAGCCAAGAGTGAAGCGAGTAAGAAGAAGTATATAAAGTACTAGGTAATGAAGGCCCATTATTTGTTATTATAATATTTTTTTGTTATTTTATCTCCATCTATTTTTTTTATCCTCTTTTAAGTAGAATATATTTAGTCTGTGTATATATATATATGTATTGTATATATGTATGTATATGAACATTTATATAGTGTGTGTGTGTGTGTGTGTGTGTGTGTAATGTGAAAGTGAGTGAGTGCTATTTCGGTGCATGATTGTGTTTAAATAATATTTTTAACCATTCACGTAGATGATTAGGTGTGTTACTTGTATGTGAACTACCCGAAGCTTTTGGATACCGAAAATCCGTGTTGTGGTTGTCTGGAAGAGATCGCCGTGAGCGATTAGACCGCCTATTGTATCATTTACATATTTGTGACTCATTCTCTGTTTTGACTTTGTAATTTAGAATGTATTCATTAAAGATATATAAATAAATAAATAAATAAAGTACTTGCATCAACAATATTTTTTAATTTTTGTCTATCTGGCTGTTTGTTGCGGCTAATTTCTGGAACGGCTTTACCAATTTTGACGACACTTTTACTAGCAGATAGGGATCTAATAGCAGTTAGTAAATATTTACCAATCGCATATGCGATGTACAATCCAAAGCTGTCATCATTATTTGGTGGGTCTTCAGGGTAGCATACGCCGGCTAAGAGCAGTGCAGGTTGTGCTGGATCTCTGCTAATCATTTCTACGCAGTACATATAAAACTGGTGCAGCTGTAATCCACCGGGCGCCACTTCGAATAGCGTCCCATTCTAAAACAAAGAGATAAGAATTATCATTCAAATAGTAGTATTTATTGAAGATTTATTTTTCATCAGTCTTATTTTAACACCTGTGTAACCCCTGTTGACATAGGAACATCTGTATGAGCCCTAAAAGTCAAACATCTGTCTTTCTATAGGAATTTCTAAAAAAGAAAATCGTCCGATATATTAAATACACACCTGCGTTGTACGCATACAAGATCATACACTCACACAGAAGAATATGCACACACACGCATACACATTTTTTTAAATTATAATTGTTATTATTTTCAATTATTATAGTGTCACTAATAAGCATGATGACTAATTGTGAAAAAATATTTTATGACGTTTCAAAAAATATTTCGTGACTTTTATTGTCAAAAACAGTTATATTTCTACAAAAAATACAGTTTTAGCAGGTAAAAATTGCGATTAACTTTAAAATTCACGCCAAAACGCTCGGTGGTGTCATGGCGTCAGTTTGTGACTTCCCTTCGCAGACGCGACGTCACCATTTGTCAACCAGTGTCAATTATAGCTCTTAATAACAGAAAAGTCTTATATTCAAAAAATGTACATGGCCTCCTTCTTAACGAAATGGCAGAATCATACAATCCATAGGACACCTTTAATTCAAGCGATCGATGTACGAATTTTAAGTGTTACATACACTCTTATGTATATGTATATATGTGTATATAAAGGTATATGTATATATATGTTGTATCATATATACGTACTAGTATTTATGACGTGTGTATTGTATTGGTTCATATTAGTTCATAAGTTTTTGTATTCAGTGAACTATTATTTATCGTCTATTGCTAATCTGTAACCTATTTGCACCTACTTTATAAAATTTCTCTACCACCCCAAGGTTGACTGGTAGAGAATACCCTGGCCATTAATTAAATGCATAAAGTTCATAATAAATAATAAATAAAAGTGATCGCCGATTATATCCAAACAAAGTGACTTTTATACATAAACGACGTAACTCGCTGTGATTGGTGTTCAACTTAACATGGCGGCTTGCTGTATTATGTAGTTTTCTTTTTGTTAATTAACTATTAATTTCGCTCTAATTATGAATATAAATACGATTTTCATACTCTTTGGTTACCGTCATCATGCCTATTGTTTTAGTTTTTAAGTGTAACTTACTTAAATAACATGTTGCGGAAGAGCGAAGTGAGATTATTGAACTAATATGAGTGAGAAGCTTCAGATTCTAGCTATGTAAGTAAGTACTACACTTGTGAAGTAGTGTTGCCTCTGTATATGTTGCGCAATATACTGTCAGCTTTTAAGACTAGAGTAGTAATATTAGCATGTTACGCAAAAAGAACAATTAAAGGAAATTAAACTCCTTTTAAATGAGATAAGATACCAATACTAACAACCATCATCTCCCTACCCTTTTTTTGCTGTCGATGCAATAAGTTTTCTTTCTCCCTTCTCCTCTATCACGCGTCATTTCACTGCTTACCCACTTCCTGGCCATATCCTTTTCTACGTATTCCAGCCATTGTTCTTATATCCGTCGACTTCCATACTTAAAACTTTCATAACTATATTTTACTCATCTTTACGCATCATATGTCCACACCAGGTTAACCTGTTGCTTCTCAACATTTCATCCACTGGTGCTACTTTCAGGCTTCCTGTGATGTAGTCATTCTTCATCTTATTCATTCTAGTCACACCACACATGCATCTCGACATTCGCATTTCAGCTACATGCAGGCGTCTCTCATACGTTTTCTTTATCGACCAACACTCAGATTCATGCAGGACGGCAGGTCTGATAATCGTTTTACATATTTGTCCCTTTAACGTTAAAGGGATCACCGATCGATCGATGGATCCCGTTACCTGCCTACCTGCCTGTTTTACGGACCTATCTATTTCGCCATTATTTTGTAACACTGAACCGAGCGATTTAATAATAATATTAAATATTCCGGATATCTAACACACAACGCCATATAGTGCCAAACTAAGCAGAGCTTGTATTATGGGTACTAGACAACTAATATAATACATATATACTTTTTTTTAAATACATACATATCATAACCAGAAAACACCGAAACTCCGAAACAAATATTTGCAGATCCAACCCGGGAATCGAATCCGAGACCTCAGGAATAGCAGTCTCATACGCTACCGCTGCGACATCGAGGCCGTCGTAACCGAACCAATACTAAGAATGACCCGCATCCAGACTGACGGATACTAAAAGGTATTTGTTAAAGTGTTGCCATAAATAATATCGTTTACGTGAACGCTTCGCTTCTTACAAACAATAAACAAAATGAAACATTCGAAAAGTGGACTCACTCGAAATATTCTTCATTCACGCTAGCATACGAATACGAACTGTGAACTGTGGCAATTATTTTGGTTTCATACCGTAAGTGTGTTAAGTAGTACTAAATGCAAAATGTATTAAATATACTAAATGCAAAAAGTGGCCGAAATATATCATGAGAATTGTTAAAACATGTTTAATACTTATATAGTTAAGTTGCGTCCTTTGTGTTCTTTTTAAACAGAAAATCACGTTATTGTAAATACGACTAAATAAATCCATATAAAAATATTAATTCCATAATTAAATATAATTTGCATTGCATTTGCATGTATGATAGTCATTCGTTTCTATATATGTGCCTTACATATCTACATCATATGCATAATTTATCATTTAAAACGTGTAGCCGTGTAGTAAAAAGGACGCGACAGAGATTTTAAAACCTTTATTAGCAGTTCTATATGGTAAATAGGTTTTTAATATTATTTAATTTGCAAGTTGCATGTTGGAATGTAAATATATTATTCGCGTAATGAGTGCTAGTGTTAGTTTTTTAATCTGTAAATTAAATCGACGGTGTTATTTAACAAAGTAACGATTAGCAAAACTTTAAATAGATTTGATGGGTATCACTACCCAATCTATCAAGAAGAACTCCAGAGTTCCCTTTTTCCGTTTAAAAATCAGAGCAACTGACCAAAAACCACACAGCGGGGTCGCAATGGAGTCTCGGGTGCCGGTCAGTAGTCGGGGAATCAGATCTACCTACGCCAAAAAAGAAAGCCTTGGTATCGCAAAGAAGCCTAAGACATTCGTCATTATAATTCTATACTTTCCTATCTCTCTCTCTCTCTCGAAGTCTTGTTAAACTTTATAGAAATAGACATGAACATTCATAAAGCGAATTACTTACGACTTTGGTTCTGACAACTGGCAGAGATTAATCGTGGACTCTATAAATTTTATCTATGTACTTCATATATTTTATGTCACTTTTTTCTTAATAGCTATATAATTACACGGAAATGTGGAAAGAACGATAAATACATTTTTACATCGAATTAATATATGCGACAGTTGTTCCTGCTTTAAATTAAAATAATCTCCCGTATTTTAAAATTTATGTTAGAGCAAAAATAAAATGGTTTCATAAATAATTTCAAATCCGCTTTACTATTTTCTCACTAATAATTTCATTCTCCACCCACAAATTACTACTGTTAGTTAGTTAGTGCTCACAAGCTTGTTTATGATAAGTAAAGCGTAGTCAGTAGCGCTAAAATTACGTCACAAATAGTCATAATAGTGGATAACAGGACAGGTGCAGAATATATTAATACTTATTTCTAATAGTTAGTTTCAAATGATCTAATAATAAGGTACATGCTGCTTAGAGATATCTTGACAGTTGAATTTGAATTTCAATCGTTTTGAAAGTCTTCTTATGTTTACAGCGGTACAGGTATAGGATCTGCTATTCGATTTTTATATAACAGTAAATGTTCTCGCAGTAACTATTAAAATAATCTGATTAATAAACTTTTGTGATTAATAATTTACTAGAGGTCGCCCAGCGGTATAAGATAGACCATAAATATATTTTGCATTTTTTCGCCCTCTGCACTTCTCTTTAAGTATATCAAATTTTTTACTCCTCCTTTCACACATTTTTTTCTGTGTTTATATATAGATATATTAATGTACGCGTGCGGCTTGATGCGGTTTTCACGTTTTTGTTATTTGTACAAGGTAGATACTGCGAGATATTAACAGATAAAAGTCGCTGACTAGTATATGTATTTCTGACTTTCTGACTTCTGACGTATCTCTACACAAGTCTTGTGAAACTGAAATCTGTAGTTATTTAACAGATAAGTTGACATTAGTCGATCAGGAATCTTTACAGCAAGTTGCGAAACTGGTCTTCAGAATTGTCTTCACGTAATAATTTATGTGTAACAAAAATAAAATGAAATAAAATGAAATAGAATGGAATAAATTTTGTTGTACACCAGTTAAAATAGTTTACATTCAGAAGCATAACGACTTAATGAACATGTTCAAATGTCGACCTTATCGCTAAAAAGCTATTTCTTACGGGCAATTTTGTGGATGAATAAATTGACTGCAGAAAATCGAATTCATGGTTGCTTTTGGTGGGAATAATAGATAAATAAATGAATAAAAGAAATCATTCAATTAAGATAAAAATAGTAATAATAATCAAAGATTTAGGATTACATATTATATACAAATATACATAATATCTACCCTTTCGATATAAACTAATGAGAAAAACGTTTTAGGCAAATCAGAAAGTAGGATGTTCTTTGAGCATATTTTGAACACGGGCAAAGGTTTGGCATGCCTTAAAACCGTGCCAAATGTTTTGAGAGAAAATTTCGGAGTCTTCGCAAGGACCCGCCGATGTAAATAACTTTCTACTGACTTCTCGCAGTAGGGGACCATAACTTAAGGTATTATCTATGTAAATACCTAGGTTTTTAACACAGGTTCTCATTTTTGGCACGCAATCAATAACTGTCGGAGATATGTTCATAGAGCGCAGAGAAGGCCCAGCCTGATGTGGAAATCTACACTATTAAAAGCATTGCTGAAGTCCAATAAAGAAAGAACTGTGAGATTTCCATCGTCCATGCCTCGCCTGATGTCAACCGTTATATTAAACAACGCACTCACTGTACTATGACCAGATGTGTTTATGTTAAAAATAATAAATATATTTATGTTAAAGTGTAGTTATATCTTACAGTTACGAATACTTGTGACTGATGACGCCATTAGGATAAAGACTGTTTAAATGTCGGTTTCAGACGTAAGGAGTTTCGTGTAAAGTTCGCGTGAGCCGTTATTATGTTATGGCACGTTTCTCTGACGAATGCCATAAACTCAAAGAGCTGATATTTCTAATATTAAAATATATTATTTAATATATTTTGAACTTATTACAATTATATGACTTATTTATTGAAAATTCTTTTGTTGACACTTCTATTGCACTATTGCTAACACACAACATGATTTAAGACATGAAATCATTATGATGCGTATAACAATAACAATTAATATTATAAATGCGAAAGGTTGTGATGATGTATGGATGTGTGTTACTCTTTCACTCAAAACCTACTGAACGGTTCTAGATGAAACTGCACAGTAATATGACTCATAATTTATTATGATTCGAACGAACATATACACGGGCAGAACCGCGAGCAAAAGCTAGTATTTATGTGAGAGAGTGGTGGTCACCATACTCAATGCAAATGCAGACAATGCAACAATGCAGCATGGTGACCCACACCATGGAGGTATAGTTGTGCTTCTGCATCATTGGGCCTCCGTTCTCGCTCTCAGCAACGAAACACGACAGCACGCCATTTTACAAGGTTCTGGACGTCCTCCCGCAAAGCGGACTGACGACTTGGTTAAGATCGCGGGGACTTGTTGGATACGGGCCGCTTCCGACCGCTAGAAGGGGAAATCAACGGGGGGCCTACATTTAGCAGTGGACTTCTTACAGCTGATGTGATGATGGTGATTCTTAATATAGGTACTTGGTTGTAAACCTCGGCTTTGGTGATATAATTATCTCAATAATTATTAAATATGAACAATTTGTGAATGATTCTACTAGTTGTGTGCTTCGCATCATACATATCTCAATAATACAGAATGCTCGATATTACGATCCATTAAACTTTTTCTAAGGAAACAATAAGAACAAGACAAATATTAAATAAAGAAACCCGACTGCTTCAATATGTCATCTTTATTAAATTCAGTTTTTTTTAATAAAAAACCAAATTAATGATTTTGGACACCAAAGAGTAATCTTAAAAAAGTGCTATCAATATACATCGAGTATGGTATCAAAATCAATAATTTTTAACGGTGAACGGAAAGGTAGAAGATCTCTGTCCTCGTCTACTGACCGGCACCCGAAACGACGCTGCGACGCCGCTGTGTGGTTTTTTTCAGTTCTTCTGCCAAGATTTTAAAACGGAATTTAGGCATTCTGGAGTTCTTCTTGAAAGATTGGGTAGAGATACCCATCAAATCTATTTAAATGTTTTTCTAATCGTTACTTTGTTAAATAACATCGTCGACTTAATTTACAGATTAAAAAACTAACACTAGCACACATTACGCGAATAATACATTTACATTCCAACACGCAACATGCAAATTAAATTATATTAAAAACCTATTTACCATATAGAACTGCTAATGAAGGTTTTTAAATCTCTGTCGCGTCCTTACAGATACACGTGTTTAATGATAAATTATGTATATGATGTAAGTATGTTAGGCACATATATAGAAACAAATAACTAACATACATGCAAATGCAATCCAAATTATATTTAATTAAGAATTAACATTTTTTGCAGTCTTGGTATGTTTGTATATCACACTGTATATAGCGCTTAAAGTCCTGCATAAAATTTAATGAATGAGATCTCAATAGATTATTAACAATGGCTCGAGTTGCATAAGCTTTATGTGTGTATCGGGTGACATAATTTTATGAAACTTTTTTACGTACTCAGGTTATAGTTTCATAAACATTCTCTTCTATAAGTTTTAATTTTGAAAATTTTTGAATTGCCCGTTTATATGAAGTTTTTATACGGATGGTTATTGAACAGTCCACTATTCTCTATATTTATGCAATTTTTAACACTTATCAGTAAATGGAAAGTAGTTCACGGCTAAGAATACATTTATCATTGGCAGCAATTGAAAAACAAATCATATGAAAGTGTAACTATTAGATAAAACACAAACTTTGTTACTTTATTATCAGCAGTAGATTATGCATTAGATTATTTGTGCTGCTAACATATAATATATCTGCAATATCTAAGAAATCTTTAAATACATATATATCAGGCCAAATAAAGTTTCAATGAGTTTGATCGTACAAGAAAACTTTTCTTACATACAAACTTTTCTTACGTACAAAAAATTTTGTAAAAGCACTTTTCTACTACAAACTTCTTCCACTATAGCAAGTTCGTCTGCATTTTAATTTTTGTATCGGAAACCTTTTTTTTCAAAAAAGAGTCAGTCACGTAAAAATCGGTCCAGTCGTTACAGAGATTAGCCGGAACCACAGTCGGAAGAGACAGACGAAAATTTAAAAAAATGTATTTTTGATGTAAGTCTTGTATAATGTATAATCAATGATATAAATTAGGTGAACTGTCAATTTAAAATTACACACAGGATACTTCAATTTTGTTTAATAACACCGTCGACTTACTTTGTTAAATAACACCGTCAAGTTAATTTACAGATTAAAAAACTAACACTAGCACACATTACGCGAATAATATATTTACATTCCAACATGCAACTTGCAAATTAAATTATATTAAAAACCTATTTACCATATAGAACTGCTATTAAAGGTTTTTAAATCTCTGTCGCGTCCTTTTTACTACACGGCTATACGTTTTAAATGATAAATTATGTTTATAATGTAGGTATGTAAGGCACATATATAGAAATAAATGACCATCATAAATGCAGGCCAATCATATTTAATTAAGGAATTAATATTTTTGCTTTTTTTTATTAATTACTGGTAGGCAATTCCGAATTTACCAGGGTTAAAAGGTTACAGAGTAATTTTAATTCTGTAGAAATTTTTATACTAAACACCGTGGTCCTGAAAATTTTCTGCTCCAAATATGTACACAAATTTGCACCAGTAGCACGTTTTACAATATTATTTTAATTTCGTATAGCCCATTTATGAAGGTAAATGTAGGCTGTACAACATCATGTTATCACCAATGGGAGATGAGCATCAATGAAAAATATTGCAGGCGGGGAAAAAATCTTCTTCTTCAGAACTGTAGACGAAATGGCACGAGTCAGCTAGTTTTCGAAGTAGTCGCTAAAAGTATAAACTCATTTAACTTTTACGCCAAAAACAATATGTCACATTAAAGACGACGTACCTTACATGGAGTAAAACAATCACCTGGCAAACTATTCAAACTTAATGTATTGCCTCATTAACCTGGCAGAACAGGGGCGTTTGAAACTATTAGCCTACAGAAACACGACGTCGTTTTGAAGATAAATGACTCTTAGCTATAACTATAAATCAACAAATACAGTAAATCCTTAACGTTGAACAGGTTGTGAATGAGCCAAATTGCGTCAAACCTGTCAGGCGCAGCTTAGTTTTACTTAAACAAAATGACTTTCCTCTTCAAATTCCATGAATTCGTTCAGTAAAGACGATTTTCGTTTATAAAACCCGGATTCTTACTGTCTATCTGTACGTCTATATGTTTTGCAACCACATTGCAACCACAAGTGACAAAGCATACACGTCCAAATTACCAGGTACCAGGTTGTAAGTTTGACCACCTTTAACGCGACAGTGTGATATGGTTGTGTTACGTGTGAAATAATCCAAAAACACCAAAAACAATTTCAGTCTCCATGGCTGTGTGTGAAACTCTTACGAATAATTATAAATTAATCTTTTCTCCTGCCCTAATTCTTAGAATGATCGGTGTTATTGTTGATGGGACGTAGAATGCTATACTGTACCAGTTAGTCACCATAATCATAATTGATATCACGTTGACGTTACCCATTTTGTTTTAACTTCTAAAAAGAACTCCCGTACTTGGAATGTATCCTGTTAAGCGGCGGCATTTTAAAAGTTCATGTAACGGATATAACACCCAAATTCCGAACAACTAGTTGTAGATGACAACAAAAAAAAACAATAAATGTTGTCCCGGGTGAATCCACAATACCTAGAGAAGTAGGAAACACCGGGTTAACCGCTTAAACTACGATATCAAAGGATTTGCATAGGTTCGGAAATTGTAATTTAACATAACGTCAGATAATTTTAGCATGGCTATGGTTTATTTATTCAGTCAAGCTGTTGTTTCGGCTAAAGAGTAATTATTAATAACGCAGAATACATGTTTTAAACAGTGGAACAAGCCAATTTAATTTTATTTGTGTGTGTGAGGTAAGGTAAATGGAGAATTTGATATACGTGAACATCGGGAGTAAGTATTCGAATGGGAATTGAGCGATTAATGCAATTGGAATGATTTTTTTTAATTATCTTTTATTTATTCGCATTTATATCCTTTCACTTATATTTATTTCAATTAATCAATAAAAGATTGAATATCTTTACAAATTATTTGTGAATAAATGAATCTGCTTATGCGTTCTATAAGGCAGAGTAGAGCTATTTTGGCAGGGCCACAAATAAAAAAATAGTGTTGATTGATTTTTGTTCAGAAAAATAAATGCTTACTAGCAACACAGAGGACGAAATGCGACGATTATTCATTTATTTTACTTTTGTGTTTATTTTTAGATTACACCCCTCCTCCATATAAACTTAAACTTCATTCTCGTCCGTTCGCATAATTTTCTTAGAAATTAGTACAACAGTGTTGCTTCACGTATTAATATATAAAATATGCACACATTTAGTATCTAATTATACAAAAAAGAGTTTTAAATGAGTGTCACATTGACAACGTATTTATTAAAGAAGTGACAACGGATATTACAAAAAAATTAAAATTACACGAACATTTAGAGGAACTACTAATTTCTTTCCTGATTGTAATAGGATGAAAAAGTCCGATATTTCGTCAATCGGCTTACGGTAAGTTGGAGGTAGCATTAAAAAATCTAACACTCAAAATAAATTGTGTATTTAGACTCTTTCTTTTATGTGTGGAAACCCCCACGGGCCTTCACCCCACCGGGGTTTGCGGCGGGGCGGTGAGTCGGAATCGAACCGACTTAAACCACACGGTGTGCCACTCTGCGCTTGAGACGGGAGGGATCCGGGAACCGCTTTCTTACGCCATCCAGTAATTACAGACCCCTGTTTCAATATTTTGAAAATCTTTCGGTGTCAATTCTCACGCAGTCACATGGCTCTGGAAACTACAGCACTTGTAATAACATAACTCTGTATTGAACAACAGTTTGTAAAACATTTGTTTACACCACACCACGTACGTACACAACATACATAAACGCCAAGCACAAATATGTACATACACATATTTATGCCTCGAGTTTAGCCAACGTCTTGGTCAGTTGGCGTTACAAAAATAAATATTTTGTTAACATTAAAACTAAAATATTTCATTTAAAAACGCGTAAGTATGTAACCTTATGTTGCGATGGCGGAATATAGTGTAGTATTAGTTTTAATATGGAAAACCACACTGATAAAGCTAAGAAGGGTTTAAAGACAAAAACCAGCCCAGTTTGCGTTGAACTCCCGATGAGAGGGCTCTGTACGATGAATAACAAACAAACTTAACCTTGTAGTAATAAAGCGTGATCTGTATTGCACAATATTAATACAAAAGCATAGAATCTTTATCGTACACCGGTTTTGTACATTACACTTACGAAAATCATCAACAATCAACAACCCATAATGTCCCACTGCTGGGCTCGGGTCTCCTCTCAGGAGAGGGTTAAGGCCATACGTCCCCACGCTGGCCAAGTGCGGGTTGGGGACTGGCAAGACAACGTTGTGGCTACGTAATCTTACCGTTGGATGTTTTTAAGCCGCCCGAAGGCCTCCAACTAAGCTTCACGACTGTTATCCTATGATAACAACCGAGACCGACTGCTTAACGTGACCTCCGAATCACGGAAACGCTCATGGTAACATGCCACCAGCGGTCACCCTTCCAGGTACTCACCGCGCCGTCGTTGCTTGCCTTCGCTGATTGTTTCTAATCACCGAGTGCAACTGGGCTATGAGCGCCTCTTACGAAAAAATAATAATTTAATACTAATTTTAAACTTCATAAGCAATATACAATAGAATTGGTCAACACCGGAAAGGAGTAGCAAAAAGCTAAAATGGGTGTAGTTAATATATCAATCACACTGTCTCTCGGTCAATAGCTATAAAATACTGAATTAAATATCATAATTAGGTCATGACCACAGTAACAACTCATCGATTCTTTAGATAAACAAAAAACCACAAACCCGCGACAGAATGGATTCTATAATAAATATTTTTTTCTTAGAAAACGCCTGAACTAACAAAGCTTAGCATCTCAAGGTTATTTTGTGATATGAGAAACACCGTGCCGTCATATTTAAACAAGCCATTTTCGTAAGTACAGACTTCACAGATTCGTTCATAGGTACTAAGAGAGGAAAATAAACCAATATAATATTATTTATTTGAAAAGACAACTCCTACACTATCCATACTTACATATTTGGAAGTAGCTCTGTCTGTTTGTTATGATTTCACGGCTAGACCGCTCCACCGATTTCGATTAAATTTGGTATGGAGATAATTTGATTCTTGAGGAAGAACATAGTTGCTTGTTTCGATAGCCAGTATACACGCGAGCGGGGCCGCTGGCAAAAACTAGTTACTTAATATATCCTGTATCGAGTGGGACTTTGCAGACGTACGTGAATAGTACACGAAGAATGCTCAGACTTTGAACAACAATTTAAAGATCACATAAGGTGTTATAATAGGGCTCGAAACCAAAATAATTAGCGCCGTAGATATCAGCGAGGCCACCGCTTATACTTTTACGCCACCCGTTCAATCATTCTGGCTTCGATGTTAAAGCTGTATACGTAATACATTCATATTTTCAGACAACGCTGACACTGGTTATTCGTCTTTATAATTTATCTACTTTATGACAGAATACAATTGTGAATTTCGTACAAGAAGCCCTTGATATAAAATATTTATGGTGTTCCGTGTTTATGACGTTATTTAAATATGTACTATTTTTAAATAAAACCTTGATGAAATAAATTTTCTTCAAGATTTAAATTCAGATTTCTAAATAAAATGTGCCGTTTGTGAAATGATACCGAAGTTTTTGAATGTTAATCAAATTTTCTCACTGTTTTTTTTAATTTTTTTTTTATTTTTTTTTTTTTTAACCCTTTATCTCATTTTTCTCACTGTTTTACACGACAACATTTACGTCTCTGTCACTGACACTGACAGCTGTCGATGGTTTAATATTGATAATTTTTTAATGCGTTTGGTTTACTAAACATAATGCCATGCTTTGGCTCGAAAAGCTGGCTCGAGCGACTCGAATGCTGCAGCCTAGCCTTATAGAAAAACGATGTACCCAATACCTTCGTTACTTCCAAGGAGTAAGTGAGGTTCTGGAACCCAAATCCCCATGATTCTGAGGACGAAGGAATCTGAAAGGAGTTGCACACACACTTGCAACTTGTCAGTCTCCGGCTCGTTTACTTACAATTTAATGTTTAGAAAATCTTTTTTTTTTCTGTATCCTGCTCCTTAGCAATCTGTTTATTTCAAACAATAATCTAACAGTTTGTCAGGTTTCCCTCATAAAATATGTCGCTACTGAGCTATACATCCAGTGATGCTACTCTCATCAACTATCAGCGAATCTTATCGCGAGATCAGGTATACTATTTCTCTTGCGGCGATAAAATTTTAAACTGCCCTCTCCCCTCAACTCAGCAGCCAGTGTGTTTCCATGTTGGTTCAGTCTTTCCTGGTATTTATTGCTGTATTTATCAATTTCTTGTTTAACCGTTCGCAGCTTGAAGTCTAGGTTTATGTACCTATTGGACATGTGTGGTGGAATGTTGTACATTGCTCGCATGGTTTTGCTCTGGAATCGTTCAAGTATGTCTATGTTACTATAGCTAGCTGCACCCCAGAGCTGAATACCGTATATCCATATAGGCTTCAGTATGGCTTTATAAATCGACATTTTACTGGCATCTGTCAACTGTGATTTACGTCCGATAAGCCAGTACATGCTACGGAGTCTGCTGTCTAATTGTTTAAAATCATTTTTTTATCATAACATTTTTCAAAGGAGTCTTAATATTAGTACTAGGTTTTGAAGTATTCAATATTTGATCATTATTATGCTATAGTTTTATTGTAAACCATAAAAAAAATTATAGGTTTAGTTTACGTGAAGGTTAGGAATTCATATCATAAGTTAGGATTGATTTATATTTTGATCAATAAGACCCCTGGCTCTCAATTTACACCTAATTCTTTTTCAGTTATGTTTTTATCATAATATATTATAATTGCAATAAAATCTATACCGACACGGCATATAATGATGAAGTAGAATTAGAGGTCGCCTGGCATTATCAGGGTGTTATTCATTTTTATATTTATTTTGTTTTATAGGCCAATTATATTCACCTTGAACTGTCATTGTTTATGCTACGTGCGGCCATAAATACAGTCACAATTAAAAATAAAACAACCTTAAATTACGAACTAAAATTTAGATTTGGAATCTGACATTTCTATTTGAATATTCTTTGTGTTTTTTCATTTTCGCGCCAATCGATGTTAATTTTTTGTGATTAAGAAAACGAATTATTTTGATAGCATGAAATAAAGTACAGAGCCAAATACAAAGTACTTCTAGTTTTAACATACTGCTTAAATTTCAATATAAAAAAACATTAAGTGTGTATTCCAAATTTTAAACACTTCCGTTGTTATAGGTATTTGTTTTAAAAGGTGTACCGAGAATATTCTTTACTTATTATTATTTCAATTTTTACATGATAATATATTTATATATTCTTTGACGCACGAAAATTATCAGCTATCCGATGTTTGAAACTTATATCTAACTAGTTATTGCCTGCGGCTTCGCCAGCAGATCTCTCCTGTCTTTCCTCTAGAATCAAAGTATTTCAATGCCAAACTTCATTAAAATCGGTGTAACGGCTTAGCCGTGACAGACAAAGTTACTTTCGAATTGATAATTACTAGTATGGATTATTAAGTTATAGAAAACCTTTATGACAGAGCGGACAAAGAAGCAGACGGGTCACCTGATAAAAATTGACTGCCGTCACCCATAAACACCTGCACTTACTCTTTTTTTCAATGTTTAAAGGCCGTATCGGTTTGTAAATCGGACAGAGGATACAACAACAACATAATAAAAAAACATGATAATGCGCCAACGAGACATATCGCATAGCAATGACTTTTGTTTCTACTTTTAACTATTTGTTTGTCAGTTTTATCTTTCTTATCTTTATGAATCAACCTTAAGTATATTATGACCTCACCATAGTTTCGGTGTAATCAAACGGATGGTAATTACAAGCCGGAATTTTACTATACATTGTAGAAAAGTTAATTACATATTTGTTGACCATTGTAATACCACGGCGTCGTCGAAAATCGGTTTTAAGTTATACTTTCCGTTGCTTTTCACCGAATGAATGAATGATGATTGGAGAAACTGTTTCTAACTCGAAGTAGACATTAGTGTCTTACTATGTAATCGGGTAACAAGTTGGGTAAGAAAACAGAGTGACACCTCTATTCATCCAATGGGTATCTTAAGAGAAGGCTAAGGAAGCAAATTATACAGGGAAACATCACCACAAAGAGAAGAAAAAATGATATAAACCCTATACTAACCCATTTTGCCACCGTGATATAGTATGTCAAAACCTCCTTATTATGGAAAAGCCGATGTCCAGTTGTTTACTCTCAAAAGCCGTTGATATGATGATGTGATGTGATATGACCACCTCTAATCTTTTGCTCCCATATAAAATAAAATAACAACAGGACGAAGACACTAACCAGCCTACCTAGATAAATAAATAAATATTTTTTTTTTTATTTATTTAAGCTGCCAAAATGACTCTGCCCTGCCTGATGGAAAGCATGAGCAGAATCCAAGAGTGGTGGTCACCATCCTCAATGCGAAAAAGAACAATGCAGCATGGTGACCCACACTATGGCGGCCTGGGGGGAAGGGGGATGGTGAGGGGGATAGGGGGCGTTGGATTGGGGTATGGGCCTCCGGTATCCTCACTCACTCGATGAAACACAGCGTAAGCGCTGTTTCACACTGGTTTTCTGTGAGGCCGTGGTATCACTCCGGTCGATATATATAAATATTTCGAACATCTAACACACAACGCCATCTAGTCCCAAACTATGTATTATTGGTACTAGACAACTGATGTGAATACATATATACTTTTTTTTGTAAATACATACATAGAAAACACCCAAACTTCGAAACAAATATTTGCAAATCATACAAACATTTGGTCCGACCCAGGATTCGAACCCGAGAGACCTCGTGGACAGCAGTCGCGTACGCTACCACTGCGCCTCCGAGGCAGATATCTATAATTACAAAATAACTCGTCATTCAAATGAGACGATCATTAATTTTTTATTGTACACAAATGGAAAACATTTTAGTTACAAGGAAATAACATATACAGGGGCGAGCTTGACCCAATCATGAGTTCTTTTCCAGCTAACCTTAAAGTGAAAAGAGGATAGTTAACAATGTTACTCTTCTTGAGAATAAAACTCTTTTTTGAATTTTTTATATACATATAGGCCCGTCAAAGTGCCTATTCTCTACTATTAGAATAAATTAAACGTTTAGGTCGACTGATGTTCTCTGGTTTTAACAAGCAATATTTCAGGCTACACACCGCACCTGTTTTCAACCGAAATTGGACGGAGAAGTTTTATGTACCATCTACAGTTCACAAGATTGATTTGACTTTTATGCCTACCGTCCGATTCTAATAGGTTTTAACCTAGGTTGTTCCGAAAATTGATAGCCGCAGAATAAATACAATCTCTTCTTTCATAAAACTATTTTGGACTAGTTTATGCCCGCTGTTCCGCCCGCGTATATGTCGGTTATCGCGGAAAATAATAGCCTATGTGTTATTCTGATGTATAAGCTATATTACTGTAAAGTTTCATCCAAAACAGTTGAGTAGTTTTTACATGAAAGTGTAACAAACATCAATCCATACAAACTCCAAACAAACAAAGAAACAAAAGCGTTTATAATATTAGTAGGATTGACGGCTAATTTCAACACAAACCCTCTTTATGAAAACCACTGACCACCTATGTGTAATTTTTTTTAATATGCTTAATGATTTTCTGTCACTCTTACTTTGTTTGCAACAATGAACGTTTCCTTGGTTTTTTTTTTTTAAGACGGTCCTCATTTCATGTCATCCACATTTTTTATATTTTTTATCATTAATTCCATCACGACGAAGACTTGAAAACTCGAAGACTTAGAATTGAAGACTTGAAATACTAGACATTGGCAGAAATAGCTGATCCGGCTGATTGCCATATCATCAAAAGAATAAGAATAACGTTTCCTTATTTCATGTCATCTACATTTTTTATATTTTATAACATTAATTTCATAAAGACGAAGTCTTGAAGACTCAAAAACTTAGAAATGAAGACTTTAAATACTTGACATTGGCAGAAATAGCTGATCCGGCTGGTTGCCATCTCATCAAAAGAAGAAAGTTTCGCGGGCAGCTTTCCGTGCTATGATTTTCTATGATTATAAACGAGGGTAAAACTTCAAGGAATATCAAGAAAATTTACAAGCTGCTTTTGGGGAATCTATTCCTGCGTTAGCAACAACTACTTATTGGTTTCGTGAATTTAAACCTGGTCGAGAGAACTTAAGCGATGGCCCCAGACGCGGCGCACCACCAACTGCAGTAACTCATGAAAACGTCCTCAGGGTAAAGTGGCTATTGCGAGAGAATGGACATATTACACCTCGAAAGATATGGGCTGAACTAAACATGGGATCATAGGCAGTTTTCACCATCCTGTATAAACGCCTTAAAGTTAGGAAGCTTGCTCCGCGGTGGATACCTTCTCGCACCGATGAGCAAAAAGGCAGTCGTGTTTGTTGGTGAAAATTTATGTTAGAAAAGTTCGAGGGAGGAACTTCGCAAAACGTACCCTACATTCTTACAACTGACGAATCACGAATATATAGCTAAGATCCTCCCACGAAGCAGCAATCCACGCAATGGTTGTTTGAAGAGGACGATTAACCCACAAAATATGCTCGCGGTCGGAGCGTTAATAAATAAATGATAGCGGTTGTTTTCGACGCAGTGGACCAGAAGCAGTAATTCCGCTAGAAGACCGTAGAATTTAAATTTTTGGAACAGCCCACGTATAACATTCCTTCCCTAATAAAGGGACCATACCGACGAAGCAAAATAGTTTTCTAAACTCTATTTCCCGTAGGTATTTTTCTGCAAATAATTTTTACCTCGTTCTTTAATAGTCAAATTATAGCGAAGCAAAAAGAAAGGGTAACAGTTTTGGCAGTCTATGCACGTTTGTATGTTCCACTGAAGCGCCTAAATTACTGAGCCTATTTTAATGGTGTTTATGAGGTGTTAAGAGATTATAGCCCAGGTGACATAGGCTATATTCGTTTAATCAAAAGTTTTTACGTAGCCGAATTATAGTTTTTCAACCCTTTACTTGTATTTATATTACTAAAAGATTTAAATTGTATATCTCACACAAGATATATCATTATGGTGTATCCTAATATCTTAAATCAAATTTAAATAAAAACAGGTAGATGGTATGATATCAAAAACACCGTCATTGCTACATTGTCTGCATTTGGAAGTATGGTAACCATAACTCCTGGATTCTTCTCATGCTTTCCATCAAGGAGAGAAGAATTACTTTGCCAGGCTCTATACTTAAACAAAAGGAATTGATATAATGTAAAGTCAGAACATCACAAATTTCCTATTCAAGCATTCTTTCCCCGTGATCGCGATCAGTGCATTTCGGCTAAAAATATTTTATTTCATGAAGCAAAAACGTTGTTCCTCTTTGAACAAAAATAATGCGGATGGCTCCTCCATTCGATATGAAATTTGTAACATTTCAAATTTATATAGGGAGGAGTGCAGAAACCAAGAAAAATTATTTATTATGACCGAATATCGACCACTGGGCGACAACTACCTACCTTCTATTACCTTCACAAACTATTAAACAATAATGGCTAGAACATAGAACTTGCAATGCACAACGGGCTTGAACTCCTATAAAATCGTTTTTATTTTTAAACGCACGCGAGCTAGTAATGCTACATTTCAAATACTTACAACATTTTACTCCTTGTACCGTTCAATTTGAAGGCGCAAGATATCAAAAGTAAATAAAATTATCTTGTGTGTTTGTGTGTGTCATAACCGTAGCATGTTATAGCATAGTATTTAAGTTTATCGTTTTTTTTTCGATTCTTTTACATACTTCGTTAGGTACGATGGACCGACAATTTGAATAAAGTACACTAAACCGGAATAATTTGCGCTCCTTAGGAAAGACCTTACAAGCAGTGAGAAGCGTTAGGTTGATTTGAATAATTCGATATGTTTTCCCAGAATATAATAATCCATCGGGACTAACCATGGGTTGATCAATGTAATTAATAGGCATAGCATGGTGTTTTGCCACTGGTGTGTTACTGTTATTAGGATTATATCTTGTGTTCATGTATTTTTGTAAATCCCCCACTTACAAAAATTCATGAAACGGACGCAAAGAACACTTAGGCTCAGAACAACAATTTGTGGATCTTAAAAAGTGTTGTACCATGTAGGGTTAGAAGCTACTACACTCAGTGCAGTAAAAAACGACGTGGTTGCCGCTTAAACCGCTGCGCCATCCGTGTAGTCGATTCTACTTTTTAATCAAGACATTACCAGAGTTATATTAACAGGCCACGTTAAAAGGGAACTATGAGTTTAGTCTGTCACCCATCTAACGCCCGCATGTAAGAATGCTACACATTTTGTATAAATTGGTAGCATAATATCTGTATCTCCCATTCGCTTTCCGTCGCAATAAGATTTTCTGCTATAATCGGAGATCATAGAGATCAATAAACAGTCTTTCATATTATATGCCAGCCTAGATTTGCACGGAGCTCAGATAAAACAGAAAATTCAGTTATTGATCAACGTCGCAACGTATCTTTGTGTTTGTTGGAATGTATGAATGTCTGAATCTCTCTAGAAAAGAAGTATAGGCCTAGTACCACACTGCCCAGTCGGGAAGGTATAAACTATAATTCACGTCTGTCTTCTCTTTGTAGTGCTGTTATTGTATGTAAAATCGTTGGTTACGACACTGAGCCATAGGATAAATAAAAGTGGTGACACTCCGTGTTCTTAAACTATTACCACTCGGATAACGGATAATTGAAACTTTAAAAGCTCGAAAAATGTGAAAAAATTCACGAAAGTAATCCATGTTATTAACTTATAAGTACAACATGTACAAGTACAACAAGTATACATTTTATAAGTAAACAACTTTTAAAATGTGTACTTGGAAAACTTCGTGCAAAAATAACGAAATTATAAGTAAACTTTAATCATAGTATCAATTTCCAGCCCCGCTTGGGCGGGCTGGCGCGCCTAAGATAGGATAGTTAGATAGAGCATAATTCGAAAGACACGCAGATGAAGTTGCGTGGGTCAGTTAGTAATAATCATCTATAGGTGTTAAATCTCGTATATCTACGACATTCTGCAAAAATGATAAAGTTGCAAGCAAAAGATCGATGTGAAAAATTTTATTCATTTCATATATAGACTTCATGGTCGAATATTATTGATTAAATATTAATGGGAGCTACATGGCTAACATCGTCTAATGTCGTTTGTTGATAAATTTTATTCACTGTGTAGTAGAACTAACTTCATTTTTCAAAAAACAACGAAAATAAATGTATTTAATAAGAAATTCTTAGGAATATAATTAAGTTCAAATGTTAATAAGCATGCATATAAAATGCTAGTAAGTAATGAATTTTAATATCCCTTCCTTTAAGTAGGTAGGTAACCTATATATAGGTACTGTGGGATTTTGTGTAGCGATTCATTTGTGTGCGTTTCTTAATTTCTGGTGCAAATGTCAGGGTTCAGTTGAAAACCACTCCTGTATTTTAGATTGGCGTGAAGTGAGCTGGTAGCTTTGTCATACATTTGTTTTTAAAGAGAGGTTTATGTCGAGCAGTGGACTTTTAAAGGTTGCGGATGGCATGCTTATTGTTTTGTCCAATCTGGGTGGAGCCAGTGTCGCAACGAGAAGGCTCTTCACAGGGGTTGTCCGGTCGATGGCGCTGTACGGCGCACCGGTGTGGGTGTCGGCTTTGACCGCCCAGAATAAGGCGCGCCTCTGGCGGCCTCAGGGAGTATTGGCTGTCAGAGCCATACGTGGATACCGCACGGTGTCGACCGAGGCGGCGTGCGCCTTGGCCGGTACACCCCCGTGGGATTTGGAGGCGGAAGTGCTCGCCGAAGTTTATCGGCGGGTGGCTGAATCCCGGACGGAGAGTGGCATGCGCCCTCCGCCCAAAGAGGTACGCGAGTGGCGTGAAGCCGCCCGTCGAGCCACGATGGCTCGTTGGTCTTCGCGGCTGGAGACTCTACGTGCTGGCTTCGCCACCGTGGACCGCCAGCCGGTCATCCTCGAGTGGGCAGGGCGGCAGCACGAGACCCTTTCCTTCCGAATGACGCAGGTGCTTTCCGGGCACGGTTACTTCGGGAAGTACCTGCACTCGGTCGCGCGGAGGGAATTGAGTCCCGCCTGCCTCCACTGCGACTGCAGTGAGGACTCGGCCCAGCACACGCTGGCGGTGTGCCCTGCTTGGGCGCCGCAGCGTCGGGCCCTCACTGCAGTCATCGGAGGAGATCTCTCGTTGCCGGCTGTCGTTCGCTCCATGGCCGGCGGCGAGAGCAGTTTTACCGCGGTCGCGACCTTCTGCGAAGAAGTCATCTGGCAGAAGGAGGCGGCGGAGAAGGCCCGGGAGAACGACCTCCACTCGGACCAGATCCGTCGCCGGCGAACCGGGCGGCGGAGGCGCGCCTACCAGCGCCTCGTGCCGCCTTGAGTGTGGCCGCGGATGGGCGGGACGGGTTTTCCCCACCATCCGCTTCACAGGCGAAGGCCCAAGGGGGTACAACACGTAAAGAAAGAAATGGCATGCTTATTGTTTATTAAAATTAACGACGGCTTTTTGTAATGCCTGGAATCTGTATGTTTTATATAGTGTGCAATTAACTAAATAACTAACAGTGTCACAATATGACTGCCTCGGTGGCCCAGCGGTAGCGTATGCGACTGCTGTTCCTGAGGTCTCGGGTACGATTCCCGGGTCGGATCAAATATTTGTATGATCTGCAAATGTTTGTTTCGGAGTTTGGGTGTTTTCTATGTATAATATGTATGTATTTACAAAAAAAAAAGTATATAAGTATTATATCAGTTGTCTAGTACCCATAATACAAGCTCTGCTTAGTTTGGGACTAGATGGCGTTGTGTGTTAGATGTCGGGAATATTTATTATTTATTATTATTAATATCTATAAGCTGTTTTTGTGGGACATATACAGCGTAATATATATCTGCAACGTACGTTAGTAGTGGTTTTCTATAAAATCCACAACGTTGGGTAATAAACTATATGACGTTTAATTGTAAGCACCTGGATGACTGAGGTTCGCTTCGTATTATTTTTCTGGTAGGTATATATTTTTAAATAATCCTAGCTGGATCAATTTATAGCTTCCGAAACCGAAGGGGTTTTGGAAGCTATAAGTCGGAGTTCATGAAAATCGCTAGAGCCGTTTCCGATATTCAGATTATGTAAATATTTACAAGAATTGTTCGTTTAAAGGTAAAACAAACGATACGTAGTACTCTATATACACAATAATATTCGTCCATTAAATAGCAATGTCGTGTCCTTCCTAACACAAATAGTCAGCGTCTTTAATTATCACATTTTTATAATAAAGTCGCGCCAGACGCCACGAACCGCTTCATGATATGACAATTTATTACAATTGCTATGATAAATATATTTTTAACTATTCACTAATATGTACAATTCGTATATCATTAATATAAACGCGGGACGAGCCTCAAATAATAGTCACTAGATTTTATCACCCAACGTTGTAACAGTTAGCTTTTCATTATCTAGATAACTCTTGTAAAGTAGAGAAAAATACTCTTTAGCAAATAAAATTTATTCTATTCTATTTTTATAAATAATAAATAAATATTTCGGTCATTTTACACACAACGCTATCTAGTTCCAAGCTAAGCAGAGCTTGTATTAAGACAACTGATATAACATACTAGACAAATGATAAAAATACATGTATACTTTTTTTTGTAAATACATACATATTATATATAGAAAACACGCCGAAACAAATATTAGCAGATCAAAAAACATTTGATCTGACCCGGGAATCGAACCCGAGACCGTATGTACAGTAGTCGTATACGCTCCCACTGCGCCACCGAGGCAGTCTAAATGATAAGAGATTTCATTTGTGGTTACAACACGGTCACTGCACTTGGAGCCAGTACCAGAAGACTTAGTAATAACTAAAATCATTATATTGTCATTTCATCAGTCATTACCTTAAGTGAAATTCCTATAAATATGCCATTTGTAGCTAGAGACAAACAAATACAAAGTATTTGTACTACGAATAACGTTTTAAAAACGCCAAACACACCCATGTATCCTCATTTATAAATGCAGTATTCAATTTATAGTAGATAGTTTTCTACCTGCTAAAATTTGAGTACTGAAAACTCAAAATATAGCCAATTAAACCTAGATAGCATAGACTTGGTTAAAAAAAGTAAGATCATCCGAAAAAAATACTATCTACGTCTAGCAGTCTTACTGAAAATATTATGACGGTTCCTGTGACAAGGATCTGGCAAGTTAGGCAATCCTAACCAGGTCAGTCTATTGATAGGTGACCATTCATACCACAATGAGACCCCTCCGTGCCTTAGAGAGCACTACAATCCACAGACCTCGGTTGCCATACCAATATCTTAGCCAAAAACGTTAGTTGAAGCGCTAAAAAGTCTCACAACAGGTTTTCTACAGAACTTCTATATCGCCTAGTCCCTTCTTGGGTAGCAATAACATCGAAGTTCAGCTGTATCGTAGTTGACTAAAAGTAGTCCCCAACTTTGTTTGGGAAAGGAAGCTTGGAGAAAGAAGTAACGTGGTAATAAAAGAGCTGGATACTAATAACTGTATATTAGAAATGAGATAATGCAAACTAAACGGTTATTTGTTTAAAACTTTCGCAAAATAAAATGAAATGACAGAATAGTGACCCAGTATAATATTGACAGCTGTAGAATTCACATGAGAAAAACCTTGACAACTTTACAACGCAATATTTTAAAATATAGTCCTACAAAGCTCAGGGCAGAATTTTTATTTTGTCTAGTCCGAGCTATTATCATAAACTATTATAGTGAAGTTATTTCAATAGTAATAAGCTAGTAGATATTTTTACTGGCGTGTCATATGGACGGCGCAGAACAATTGTATACATAAATCGTTGAAGCAACAGTGTGGTAGCGAGAGCACATATATTAACGAGATCCTAGTTTTTCTTAAAAAAAGCACTTTTTAAAATATGTTACATTCCATTCTTTGTTCATGGAAATAACAATAAAATCTCAAAACATTTTCAATTTTCCTTATCAGAAAATTATTTCATATACACTTTATGATATTAATATAATTAATCGATATACACCTTTCAATGACAGTGATTTAAAGGTACACATAATTTTAAAAGCTTAGTCAGCCTATATTTAAGTAAAAATTTATATTTTACCTAATAAATATTTATTTCTGAACATCTGAGAATATATTACAACACTTAGACTTGTTTCTAATGAACAATGACGGTTAAAAGGTAGAATTTTGCTGTACAAGCCTAATAATAACCCACTGCTAACAATGTTCCCCGAACTTACATTGAAGAGCGGCCCCTAAGAGACCTAAAAAAGTCCTCAATTCACAGCAAGTTAAATTGCTACTTTTCTATTGCTAGCATTCCAAAATGTGTAAACTCATTAGTGTTCAAAACTTAATTTCATTATTTTTCTGCTTACATGCAGACCATTTACAAATTATTAGTACATACATATTTTTAGAAAGCGTTAACTGACCTTGAAACAAAAAAATAAAAAATAAATGTTCAGAGGTTTAAACGCTTAATTCTTAACTAAACTGAACTCAAGAATTTACGTACTATTTACAATGCACTATATCCTTGATGCGTAAACGACAATGAATCATTGTTACAAGAAATTCCATTATTAATGGATGGATTAATCATAAAAATTTTCCGATCAGCCAAAAATATACTAAATGATAACCGTTTTCAACTCACTGTAACTACATTCTCGAAAATCTATCCCCAGTATGAGTATTCAAAACTCAAAAAAATTATTCATTAGTTGACGCGTAGATCCTTAACAAACAGACAGTCAGTGAGTCTTGAAATTTATCATTATTGATAAGGATTATCTTAAATATAGTTTCGTTTTAGTCTGTTTAATAATAAATTTATAGGTTAATACGATATCCACAAGGAAAAGAGAGACAATTGTCTTTGTTTATTATTAGCAGTAGATTTCTCTTGAGTTAAAAACATCGTTTATTGCTAAATGTGTTGGTGATGGAAGGCTGTCATTTTGTTTATTTACATGCTGCCTTTGCAATCTCGTTTGCGTCTCCCATAGCCCCGGTGTTTGTAGCGTGATGCGTATAACAACGTGACCAAGTTTACCATAAGTAGGTTATCGCATTTTTTTTTGACAGAGGGAAATCTTCATGGATGTCCTCCGCCCTGGGGAGAGGGCGAAGGGGTCTGTCAGACTTTTACTGACTAAAACCCCCCGGTTTTCCGTCTCTCACCTACGCCAGGGATCACGGGAACTTAAATAGCATCCGCAAAGTAGGTTATCGTGAGCCAAACTTTAAAGACAGACTCTTGTCATTTGTAAGTGCAAACATATATATTGATTTATAATGTTTATCACTATATTGCACAATCATTGTAATTAGTGTATAGAGTACATTTAAATAATAAAATGATACCTTTACAGGAACAGAAAATGAAAATCATATGTATATATTTTTTATCGAATGTGACTGCCGCCGTCTACGTTTAACTCAGGAGTTCAGTGAGTTAGAGTGCGTTATCAAGTTTTGTTGTGCGCTCATTTCTGGAAAGTCACATCA
Organism: Hyphantria cunea; assembly: GCA_003709505.1. Lineage (NCBI taxonomy): Eukaryota > Metazoa > Arthropoda > Insecta > Lepidoptera > Erebidae > Hyphantria > Hyphantria cunea. The sequence goes on from PKRV01000774.1 coordinate 177,050, forward strand.
GTCACCAGAAATACCGCGAAAGCGATTATTTTTTGTAGGTATAACAAGTTTTAATATTTAGACGTAATGCACTAAAACTACTTCTTTCTGTATTCCTTTCGTTTCTTGAAATACGTATTGCCGCACACTTATTGTACACACAAGCTTTTACCCTCAGCTCCAATCACTTATATGTCGGTTATCGCGGCAAAAAGTAGACTATGAATTTCCTCAAGAATCAAAGTATCTCCATGCCAAATTTCATTGAAATCGGTGCAGCCGTTTAACCATGTAAACTAACAGATAGTTTTTTCTCGAAATTATAATATTAGAATACCAAGTACCATATATCTATATACATACAAAAGAGGAAGTTGACTGATTAAAATACCCAGAGATCAACGCACACCCTTAACCAGGTTAGGTTCTTTATATAACGTAAGTGATCACTGAGATAAGAATTTTGGAAAAGTATAGTGGGGTTAAAGTGTTATTGTAATATATGCTCCTGCGCGGGTGAAGCTGCGGGCAAAGGCTAGTTTCATTATAAAACACACTGTATAATCGATCGTACATGTTTATACACAAATTATATTTTGAAGGCACATGAAAACACTTAAAGCTTTGGAAGTTATCGAGTGCCTGTACTTAATGAAATTTCTTTTTATTTCATGTAACTATGAAATAAATAAATGAAATGAGTAATTCCGGACATAAATATTGTAAGACAAAAATAAAGACCCTAACAAAAAACACTCGTCATAGCATACAACCTTCTTATCAGCTTGCAATCAATAATAATAACAATTTAGAAAATGTGTACAGTTATAACATTATCTGATCCTATTGAATTTTCTTAAAATTCAGGCTTAAAAACCACTTTCAATTTGGACCAATTCGCCTCATTTTGCTGGCAATACTTCCCATGTTTTTTTTTTCAATTTTAGTAGAACCAGTTCAGTGAATCGGCTCCAAGTTTACAGGTGCTGCAACCAAATATAATATTGTAAAGGCTTTGCATAAAGTAAAGAAAAATTAGCACTTACTTCCTGAATGAACACTTCTTCGTTGTTAGTTCCAGAGATCACCACGTAGCTGTCGTTACACGGCTTCGCGTATAAATAGAAAAAATGCTCGTGTGCTACGATGTTCGTCAATTCCCTTCCTTGGTACACCGAAGGACTGAAAGGATTTATCACACTCGCACTTGATGGAGCGCATGACGAATTGATATACATACTGCCTGAAGGACAACATCTATGAATACATATGCGTTCAATACATGGACATCCTAGAAGTACCAGCACCCCGTCTTCTTCCACCTCATACCAGGTCCCACTCACGTATTCCATACCATCGTATATAACTGAACCGTTTATATGAGTGACACCACCAGTAATGTTCACGCTTTGTATTCTTGGACATGGCGTGCACTGGACACCACCAATCACAAGAATGTGCACCAAAAACAAAATCGCCTTCATTTTTAACAACACTAATTCAATTTCACAAAAACTTTGAAACAAAAGCGTCACTTAACACATTTCAGAAATTAAAGTTTTGCACAAAATAGCTCAAGAATTTTATAATGAATTAAAATGTAGTGTGTTTATCACTCCTTGAGTGTTTATTATCTGTTCACTTGTGAGGCGATTTGATGTATCATTTTTTTACAAAGATAAGAGATAAGGAAAGGTGTCTCGTATTGTGTATCGTTCAACGTTGACTATCGTCCGCAAAGTGCGAGGCGTGTTTGAGTCACAAGGTTTGGACCCAGACTGGCGGTTTGGTTGCAGCAGTAAGCAGCAAAGTCTAGCTCGCGTCTTGCTAGCTGCGGGCTCAAAGTACCTTATCAATGTAAAAAAGCAAATTAATGTGCTTTGTTTATTTACTTGTTACCTACTAATGATAAAGAATGGGTTTTTAAGTCGGCCTTTTTTGTATAGGTATCATAACCTAATTCAAGTTGTTGCAATTGAAATTGATAAATTATAGGTTAAATGTGTTAAATACTAGTTTTTTCCGTGACTTCACTAGCATCAATGTCATTGTTGTCAACAAATTCCAATTCTATTTTTGAATAAAAAGTTAGTTATATCAGTCATACCCTGTACAAATTAGCTTGATCATTTTGACAGATGTAAATTTTTCTGATCGACATAACTTTGCAATGACGAACATATTATTTGTTTAATTTCATGATTTTAAAAATTGTAAAAATATAAAAAAGTACATATATAAAAATACAAAAAGTCCCTAAAGATTCAAGCGTTGTACGAAAATTTTAAGACTATTTGTTGCTTCAAAGTTAAATTTAAATAGGTACACTGAAAATAATAGACGCTTGTACAATGTTACATCGGTCGGACGGATGGGACACGAAGAACAGGCAGTAACTATTACAATATTATTGTTATAACCCTTCTTAAAAACGTAAGGTAAAAAAAATTGAATTCTAATTTGAATTACGCATTCCATCGTTCCGTCGATAGGCCATATAAGCCGAACGTCGGGAACACACGGGGTCAGTAGTGTGGAGTAAAGTCAAGAGGAAAGAAGAGGTTAAAGGAAGACGTTAAGAGGAAGCAAGACTACCTGCCCGTAACATTATTATTGTTGAATTGAAGTTTTTGTTAAAGAAAAAAGAGCGAAAAAAGTTGTACTCAACAGTGAAACGCGTAGTTTGTGATTTGCTTACGCGATTATTTTGAGCGTGAATCACAAAACAGGGGACCATTATTGCCATTGTCTCAAGAGCGGCAACGTGTAGCTGACGCTTTGGGGGTTGGATGCTTATCCAACCCACAGTAGCTTTACTGTGACACCATCAGGGAAGCTCTCCACTACCACGGGGTGCCAGAGTACCTGAGGCGGCTGGTGGCAGACTATCTGGAGGAGCGTACCGTCGTGTACGAGGACGGAGAGGGCGCCTTGAGACGGCGACCCATGTCGTGCGGCTTTCCGCAGGGATCGGTCCTAGGACCACTCCTGTGGAACGTGGGATACGACTGGGTCCTTAGAGAGCGTCTCCCCCCCGGGCTGGGTGTAATTTCTTACGCCGATAACACGTTGGTCACAGCCCGGGGGGCGAACTTCCAGGAGGCGGCGTGCCTGGCCACCAGGGGAGTCTCTCTGGTGGTCGGGCGCATCGAGGCGCTGGGCTTGCGGGTAGCCCTGGATAAGACGGAGNGGCTTTCCGCAGGGATCGGTCCTAGGACCACTCCTGTGGAACGTGGGATACGACTGGGTCCTTAGAGAGCGTCTCCCCCCCGGGCTGGGTGTAATTTCTTACGCCGATAACACGTTGGTCACAGCCCGGGGGGCGAACTTCCAGGAGGCGGCGTGCCTGGCCACCAGGGGAGTCTCTCTGGTGGTCGGGCGCATCGAGGCGCTGGGCTTGCGGGTAGCCCTGGATAAGACGGAGGCCCTGTTATTTCATGGGCCTCGTCGCGGGCCGCCCCCCGGCGCCTCCATAGTGGTCAACTCGGTCCTCGTACCGGTTCGGGCCCAGATGAGGTATCTGGGCCTGATCCTCGACGGTAGGTGGCTCTTCGACGAGCACTTCGTGTGGGCGTCGGCTCTGACCGCCCAGAATAAGGCGCGCTGCTGGCGCCCTCAGAGGGTATTGGCGGTCAGAGCCATACGCGGATACCGCACGGTGTCGACCGAGGCGGCGTGCGCCTTGGCCGGTACACCCCCGTGGGATTTGGAGGCGGAAGTGCTCGCCGAAGTTTATCGACGGGTGGCTGAATTCCGGGCGGAGAGTGGCATGCGCCCTCCGCCCGAAGAGGTACGCGAGTGGCGTGAAGCCGCCCGTCGAGCCACTATGGTTCGGTGGTCGTCGCGGCTGGAGGCTCCACGTGCTGGCTTCGCCACCGTGGAGGCGCTCCAGCCCGTCATCCTCGAGTGGGCAGGGCGGCAGCACGGGACCCTTTCCTTCCGACTGACGCAGGTGCTTTCCGGGCACGGTTGCTTCGGGAAGTACCTGCACTCGGTCGCGCGGAGGGAATTGAGTCCCGCCTGCCACCACTGCGACTGCAGTGAGGACTCGGCCCAGCACACGCTGGCCGCGTGCCCCGCTTGGGCGCCGCAGCGTCGGGCCCTCACTGCAGTCATCGGAGGAGATCTCTCGCTGCCGGCCGTCGTACGCTCCATGGCCGGCGGCGAGAGCAGTTTTACCGCGGTCGCGACCTTCTGCGAGGAAGTCATCTCGCAGAAGGAGGCGGCGGAGAAGGCCCGAGAGGACGATCTCCACTCGGACCCGATCCGCCGCCGGCGAACCGGGCGGCGGAGGCGCGCCTACCAGCGCCTCATGCCACCCTGAGTGTGGCCGCGGATGGGCGGGACGGGTTTTCCCCCCCATCCACTTCACAGGCCACCCGCGAGGGGGCGACGTTACGCGTGTGCCGTACGTCGCCTTAATTGAGGTTTAACATCAGAAGACGGTGCCCGCTTCAGTGCGGGTAGGCGCTGGGAGGAGTCCGGATGGCGTAAGAAAGCGGTTCCCGGATCTCTCCCGTCTCAGGCGCAGAGTGGCACACCGTGGTGGTTTAGTGGGTAGTCTGGCTGGTGTCAGTCAGGAGTCCCACACAAAGTGAACCCCCTGTCCCCGCGGGGGGGAACGAAGTGCGTAAAGGCATTCCACCACGTAAAAAAAAAAAGTTCAAAATATGCGTTCATGCTACAATTCATAAAAGTACACATTTGAAGTCTTCATTAAATTTAATTATTATTACAACGGCTTACGTGAAAATATAATAACATATTATTATTAGTGCTAGTAGTAGACTTTTAACAATTGTTGTTTTTAATAAACTTGCAAGTTTATTAAATAAAATTTACATACCTGATCCTTGGATGTTATTCATTGTTAACAAATGAATAACTTTGCCAACCAAACCTTGTGTTCTTAAATTGGTTACGTTAACAATCGTGTATCGCTGCCAAAATCGATGCTTTTTCTTCGCAGCTCCAACCTTTTCATTGGGTTTCACAGCATATCGTACGATGAGAAAACCTCATTTCTTTTTAGAATATGATCGGTTGCATCCGAATCTAAAAGCAAATAATTTGTAACATTATTTGTAAAAATACATATATCATTTAACTCACGTTTTAAATACGTGAAAACGAAAGTCTCCTCATTATTTTAGAAAATCTGTACTATAGGTACGGGTGAATTTTAGTTGATACTTTTACATCCATTTGTTATTTTTTCTTGAAAGAATTTTAGGAAGTTTAACAGATAAGAAGATATATTTTATGTAAAAAGAAAATTATTTTTATTTTATAAAGAATCCCTAAAAGATAAGGATCATCCGAATCACTATTAACTTCCATATCGCCAGCCTGATGGGCTGCAGATCGCTGGCGCTGGCGCCGCTGTTCGTTTTTGTAGAAGGGAATACTGTTGACAAAATTATATTAAGAATGTAAGCCATTCAGGGTATCATTTTTAGTTTAAAACTTTTAAACGATAACAGAGTTCATATGATTAGTTTTTACGCATTGAGCAGGCGCTAGATACTTCCATCCGACTAGAGAGAAGAATTGGAAATTATCATACCTATTACGTACGATAATAACGTATCGGTGTCGCAACGCTCGACAAGCATCGCTCGATCCTTTTTTATCTTTTGTAGCATAAGGTCCTTACCGTGGGAGAGCCACGCTTCGGCATGAATGGGCCGGCTCGACCGGAGTGATACCACGGCCTCACAGAAAACCGGTGTGAAACAGCGCTTACGCTGTGTTTCATCGAGTGAGTGAGGCTACCGGAGGCCCATACCCCAATCCAACGCCCCCTATCCGCCTCACCATCCCCTTTCCCCCCAGGCCGCCATAGTGTGGGTCACCATACTGCATTGTTCTTTTTCGCATTGAGGATGGTGACCACCACTCTTGGATTCTGCTCATGCTTTCCATCAGGCAGGGCAGAGTCATTTTGGCAGCTTAAATATATATAAAAAAAAATAAAAAATAAAGTTTAGTAAAAGAAATAAATTAATGTTCAAGTTTTGTGCGGTGGTGCGGCAAGCAGTAAAAGTAAAAATGGACTTACATTTCCAAGTTCAAATATAATAAAATTAATAAAATACAATTCAAAAAATAAATTTAACCTGAGCACTCGTTCGTAAGTTGTGAGAAAACTTAAATTTTAGTACTTATAGCGACATCTAGTTGTTATTTTATAAAAACACGCGGATGAAAGTTGTATTAAGATGATACCTCTCGAAGCGACAGATGGCGCTGCTAAACACCAGTAAAAAGACAAAATAATAAAAAAAACAACAAAATTAAATTGAACTTCGGGCAATAAAGATAGGATATTTTTACAAATTTTGCATTGCTTTGTATTGAATAACAAAAAATTGCTTTAGTCTCAATTGGTTTCAAACTTAAGCACCGTATGAAAAAAATCTGTTTACGACGTGGACTTCCCCAACTTATCTTTGCCTAACCAAAGAGTTATTACGTATGTTGTGTTGTGTGCATCATGTACGTAGAATACGTATCTAGATTTTTATCAGTGGTCATAAACAATATTAAGACCTGAAAGAGAGTGGTGAAATTAGATAAGAAATTCAAAAACCATAATTATGAAGTTTATCTATTGCATTTAGGTACCTATTAAGACGCTTTTTGAAGAAAAAATTTTACTTGACGAAACTCAACTAGATCTACAATCCCGTCTTCTAACTAATAATAACATTTCTGGCATCTGACATAAAACGTCATCTAGTCCCAAATTTAGCAGAGCTTGTCTTGCTTGCTCTTTAAACAATTGCTATAAAAACATATATACTCTTTTATTGTAAATATACGTCTATTATACATAGAAAACACCCAATCCGCTATCACAATGAGAATGGTGATCACCACACTTGGATTCTACTCTAGCTTTCCATCAGCTGACTAAACTCATTTTGGCAGTTTTATAAAAAAAGACTCGTATAGAAAAATTTGCAAATCATACAAACTATTATAGTATGACAATTTTTATTGAAACACTAACATTTGCCTGCGGCTCCACCTGGGCGCCGTGATTCTTTGAAATGATATAACTTATCATTTAGGAACCGATTGAAATTAAAGAAAACTACTACTCGTGCGCGATAACTTGAGACCCGCGTGGAATTCGTCACCCCTCCCCTCATACCCGCGCACCTACCCTATGACGCCCGCAGTGTGAACACTGCGTCACGTCGCGCACGAGTAGTATATGTTAAGTGGAACATACCGTAACGCATTAATGAAAATTGCATTCAAATCGGTTAAGCCTTTTCTGAGTTTTATCTTATTTTTGTAAAATTTGGTGATAATAATAACGACTATGACTCAAATCAAGTAATTAAGTTAATAAGTAGGTACATAAACTAAATTTTCTTAAGCTATGAATTTACATTTTATTGTAAACCAATCTGTTATTATTACATAATTAAATTCAAGATTTGGATTATAAAATATGTAGGAAGGTAACAAAATATAAAGCAATATATTAAAATGAAAGGTGATGATGATTCAAGAAAAAATCATTTAATACTATGGGCACTCAGAACCACAGAGTAAAATCTTTACGTACCATAATTTATCTGTGGCCGTGATAAAACCGTGATAAAATATTGACGTACCAATCGTTTATAAAAACGAAACAGACTTATATGTTACAACCGCTTTCAAAAATATTAGTTTTTAAATTAAATTTATTAATAAAAAGTACATACATTAAAAGAGGAATACTAGTTTGTTTGGCAGAGGAATAGTCTCAAATGATAATAATTTAAGAACATTCTGGAAAAAAGTTGTCTATGGTCGGGAACTTCCTATTCCGCACACGCGATGTAAAGACGTCCAGAGGCTATAAAAGCTTTGTAATATCTCTAGAGCTCCACAGTATCACACTTGTGTGAGTAAGCAAGTAACGCCATTGGTGTTTCTTAACAATTTTGATTCGGTAAGTGACTTATAATTTATTAACCTGTACGCATTCTGGGTCTATCATGTAACCTAGGGTACCTCTAAGAGTCCTATTAAACAAATTATGTACTTTTATAATCATAAGTACTTAGACAAGTGTTTTCTCAACTCAACAGAAACACAAGGTATCAATAATTTTGTCTCGTTAATTGACAGCATTAGTTCAACCGATACCATTTTGTAAATGGAATCATTCCTTTATAACACGGTTCTTAAACAACGTGAAAAACTCGGTAATTTGGATCTTAGTTTCTTGTTGTTTAACTTGTGAGTGTGGCGGCCATTTTGCAACTCGTGCAGTTTTCCAACCTGAGACAATAAAGCAAAAGTAATCTTATTTTGTATTCTAAGATTCTAACTTTATTTTCTATTATTAATCAACATTATTTCAAAAGAAACAAAACTGTTCTATTGCATAGATAAAGCTTTAAATAAACTTTAGATCAATTCATTAACACAAATGGGCTCTGTGGTCTTCCTTGGGAGAGGTCTATATTCAGCAGTAGATTGCTACGGGGTGATGATGATGATGATAAACACAAAACTGTTCTATTGCATATATAAAGCTTTAAATTAGATAGATAGAAAACTCTTTATTTGTGCACCGTTTTTACAATATTAATTGAATATATAAAATGATCAACATATAATATAATGTACAAAGGGTGGCCTTATTGCCAAACGCAATCTCTTCCAGGCAACCTTAGGATGGATCAAAAAGTTTGGGAGAGACTAGCAGTTGACGGTGCGATTAATTTTGAAGAAAAATTTAAATTTTTATGAATATAATTGGACACTTGTACATATATCTTCATATATTCATTTATACACAGATACATACATACTTACTACCCGTGCGCGATAAGTTGAGACCTGAGTGCGGTGACATCACTGATATGTAGAGTTCGAACNATTTAAATTATATCACGTATGAAAATGAAAAACCTTAATATCATACCCTCATTCGTGACTAGAGATGGGCGTTTTCGTTAAATTTTGTTATCGATGCGCATCGTTAATTAGTAAACCGCATCCCATGCCGGCATCGTTTTTTCTGGCATCGATTTAATTATGCGATTTAAAATTTGATAAAATAGTTGCCGGCTATAAATATTAGATAAGTAGTCGGTAACGGTGCCATAATGAAATTATTTAATACTTAATGTATAGTATTATTTAGATATGAAATTCAACTTTACGACTTCTGCTGATATATAAACGTAAACATAACTTTATTTTTCAAAATAAACCTTATACAATACTGGGGTGAATTTTCCTAAGTAACTTACATTATTCAAATATATTAATAAAAAAAAAGGAGAGAGCGAGCTATATCGATCGATACTTCGACTTATCATCGCTCCATCGTTTTCTCGCTCGCTCGCATTCGGTGAAGCATCGGATATTGCGAGCATCCGTTTTTCAATATATCGGCATCGGATGCCGGCATCGTGTACTGCCATCGTTGCTTAAAAACGTTTTTACAAAAACGCCCATCTCTATTCGTTACTGACTCAGTAATATAGAATTAGTTCATTACCATCATTATTAATTAACAGCCTTCACGGAATACCGCTGGACATACACATCACATATAGGATCTGAAAACCCATGCAAGACGGTATGCGTTTTATACGGGGTCACCGAATCAATCTGTAACCGTTTCAAAGGATTACTCATTGATTTTGTTAACAGATGAAATAATAGTATGTTCTTGTTTTTACCCAAATGAAATTGTTAAATTTGTATGTAAAAGTGAAATTGTTAATCCAAATGATGGAAGTTAACCCAAGATTTCGGTTATTTTACGATGTGACGCGACACGAAAATTAATCAATTTTATTTTATCTCTTGTATGATCAACTCCCCCCATCTCACGCATATAATGAACGCCCCTGACGACTGTAACGAAGATTGAATCTCTAACCTACAAATATCCAGAAACCTATATCAATTCGGCTAAGGTTTATCGTAATTATCCTGTATTAAGACTATTCCTGTAAACATTTCAAATTCGTAACATCTGTTGATGTTAATCCGAAATGTAGGTTAACTCATTTTCAAAAGGGTTGATCAGATTACTTTGATCGGCTCTTACAACACGCTATCTATTTTTGGGTACAGTCTGGGTTCATCAATTTAATAAAAAACATTGTCATGATACATCCTTGTATTATATGCTTTAGCACACATTTTCAATACAATGAATATTTACAATAGTTGCCGTATTATTTACTACACTTACTCTGCTGAAAAGGAAGACAGACACGAATGCCCGTCCTACGGGCTCGTAAGCCTCTTCTATGAACAATTCTCTTGGAGTCGTGTGACACCTACTTATCAGTATATGAGAATTATTATAATAAATCATTAATATAATATTAACTTATAGAACTTGTCATTTTAAAAGAATTATTCTGATGGATCATTTATACAATACTAGATACACGAACTAATAAGCTAACACTATACAAATAAATAAAATTAGGAGTGTCTGTTGAAAAATTAAAATCACCGCATTTTACTAAACGCATGTGTATACACGGTACATATACCAAAATATATTTTTTTACATTTTTTGTCTGTCTGTACCGGCTAATCCCTGCTGGACAGATTTTGACAAGACTTTCATTAGCAAATAGCTGATGTAATAAAAGTAACTTGGCTATTTTTTTTCGACTAGCTTTGCACCGCGGACTCACCTAGTTACTTATAAAATTGTTTTCTTTCATTCCAGAAAGAATGGGGCTTCTAGCGGCTATTGCAGTAAATTTAGTAGGAGGGGCGGTCATCTACGGTACAGGAGGTCTTCTGGCTCCTGTTGTGGCACCGATGTTAGGATTCGGGAGTGTGGGTATAGCGGCTGGGTCTACCGCAGCAGCTGCACAAGCCTACTACGGCAACTTGGCTGCTGGCAGCATCATCTCTCAGTTGACTGCCGCAGCTATGGTGGCGCCCACTCCGTAAGTATTTTTATTCTGCTAAGAAGACCTGATACCTGATATGTATCATAAAAAATAAATCAACTACCTACCTTTAACATTTAGGGGAATGAAAAATAGATGTTGTCCGAATCTCAGACCTACCCGATATGCACACAAAATGTCATGTGAATTGGTCAAGCCGTTTTGGAAGGGTTTATCTACAAACACCGCGACACGACAATTTTATATATATTAAATGGGGTTTTTTTAACTAAGCTACTAAGGTGATCAGTCCTTTTAAGTTGGCATTTTACAAACGTAGCGACAATAGAAAACTACATTACACTATATATACATTTGTTATATGGGAATGACGTCTCTCAATGCTCATTCACGTGTTCAAAACTATTCAAAAAGATTAGCTAATAAGAGAATATAGGCGTTAGCGATTGAAAAAGAGATTCGCCGAACTTGAATTTCGGCTAAGGGCGCTTATCTATCTATTCAGGCTAGCAATTCATTCTCTTTAGTACAAATGGGCTGGATCGACCGGAGTTATAAGCAACTCGGTCGTTGTTTTTTTACAGAGGAGTGAGGTTACCGGAGCTCAAATCTCTTATCACGAAAACTTTAACAGCTGATGTACAACAGGGGGAATCCGTAAACTACTGTTCTAGGCATACTTTATTAGGTCAATCATTCCCAATGAAATGAATTTTTCTTTTCCTACAATCTTGTAAATATATATATTTAGAGACCACACATGCATATAAACCTAGTTGCAAGCTTTAGTCTATAACACACCTATTTTCGGAGGGCCTAGTGTGATTTTATTTCTTATGGACTCAATTTCGAGAGTGAAGCGGCGGCGAAGGGCGTTGGTTAAGTCTTAGGACAGGCTAGTCAAAGACCCTTCCCGTCTGACGTGTCAAAACGCATTATGATTATGACGCATTTTTCCGGTCCTGAGCGGGGGGATACCGCACTGGGTAGGCACAGATGCATTCTATTGTAAATTTCTCTATGATTTTCTTGGAATGTTTCAAAGTTATTTTACATACTAAATGTTACAATCTCTGGAAATGAAGAGAGACTTCAAAAACTAACAAATTTGTATATAGAACCATTTCCATAATCAGTGGTATAATTTATAGGTAATTAAGTCTCATATCTGTTGAGTTTAATAATCACTGATATTTTTTTAAATGACTATTAAAACTCGGCGCGCCATTTCTAGTTTCAAGTGGTTTTGACGACAAATGCCGTAATGAAGTGGCTTGATTTATGTTTGGGTGTATTTTGGTTCATAAATAACAGTTTACCTATAAACATATAAGTATCAGATGTATAAGTTCCTTTATTTCAAAGCATGGAGCACATACAACAACCTATTCATATCGGCCCTTAATTTACCGACTTTATTGTTCATACTTTCAAAGCGACAAGAATGTGGTTTATCATTACCGCCTTTTTGTTACAAATACTGCATAATATTTAGTATAAAATACATGGAAAAACAATAAGTGTAGTCAATATGACAATCTAGTAGATATAACAAACTCACGTTAGGCCTTCTATTTTTGCCGCAACCTACCATTATAATATCAAACTTTCGATTGTCACGATCATTGCCCATGTTAAATGTTGTTTTTTTTTTACAGATAATTTCTGAAAGCCGGCGGGCGAACGGTTCCTACGTTTAGGAAGTTTCTGCCTCCATGACTTCATGAAATAAAAAAAAATATGATCAATATTTATTGATTTTTATTCAGCTAGTCTATAATTAGTTTATTACGATACTGGTACTTATTATTAAAAAAGGAAACTCGACCTTATAAGAAAGAATAAGCAATTTGGTTTCGTATTATTTATTAAGTATTAGAGTGCAAACGGTAATAAAGGCCCTTGAGGTCGAGCAGTTCACGATGGGTGCCGCACTCTGCGACCACTCCTCCGCTGACCACGCAAATGAGGTGTGCGTCACGGATGGTACTGAGGCGGTGCGCGATCACCAGACACGTGCGTGATGTACTCGCTGCGTCCAAAGCCGCCTGCACTACCTGCACAAATCAACTGTATTCAACAATCATTACTAACTTTATAGGAATAATACATTCAGTACTCCTAATACTATGATGACCATCGATTAAATATTCACTTTTATTACGGACACCTCTGTAACACGATTTGCATGAAATAATGTATCTGTGAACGTATATTTCGTTCTTGAATGTTCTGGTAACAGATAAAGTACTTATTATAATCTATTGCACGTTTGCGATTATAATTTATTGCACGTCATTAGATAAGTACCCATTACTAGATAAGTACCCATAGTAGCTTTGCATTGGCGGATTTGATGCCTTAAGTATTTACTTGAGGCATCAAGTGCCACTCTGCACCTGAGACGGGACTGATCCGGGAAGCGTTTTCTTACGCCATCCGGACCCCTCCCAGATACCACTTTAGCTACTTTTTTTTATACTTGCTGGAATGCCTTTACGCACTTCGCTCCCCCCCCCCCGCGGGGACAGGAGGTTCGCTTTGTGTGGGACTCCTGACTGACACCAGCCAGACTACCCACTAAACCACCACGGTGTGCCACTCTGCGCCTGAGACGGGAGAGATCCGGGAACCGCTTTCTTACGCCATCCGGACCCACCAATTTAGCTACTAGGCCAACCATGCAGTCTATAGAAGTCCTTAAAAAGAATGGGTTTCCGGGCAAAAAGGAATGTTAATTTAGACACTAGTTTAAAGAGAAATTTTCTTCCGGCACATTGCCGGAATTTTGTTTTCTCTGCATGCTACAAATGTAGCATGCAGAAAAAACAGGAAATAGTACTTTTTTGTTAAAAAGTGTAAGAGTAAAAACTAAGGTTTTACATCTCCATGATATTAAGGAACCATAAAGCTGTTGATTACAATCATAACAGGAATTTGATACTTATACGAGTATTTTTGTGTGTGTGTGTTGACGGACTAGACACAACATCACTAAGTTAAGGAAAGAAAAGCCTGAACCAAACCATATTACCAACCAATTACTGTAGTATATTAAGCCAAAATATTTCTAAGCCGAAGCCTTTGGCCACCTGCTGCTGTTAAAATCAGCTCAGTCTACATAAGAGGTCAAAACTGTAAATAGAAATATAATTATATATAGGAAACATAATTGAGGGTTCCTCAAAAAAAAAATACGACACTTCAACAGATAGTGCGGAATGGTGTGTTTTCGACGAATTGTCAAAACATTCGAATTGATGTTCATATTTGTTTTGGGATTGAGTTACCTACGTCTTTACAAGACAAATGAATGTATGTGCTGAACAGTGCAGGCGGGCAGGGCTCGAGGCGAGCGCAACACCGGATCCGTCACAAAACATTTACAATTCGTGTTTTTCAAAGAACGTGACTTTCGTTCAAAAAGAATACTGGATTTAAGACGGGTCCTTCATTTTTCACGATTCGTGAAGCGTGTGAATATGGGTATTAAGAAAAGCATTGCTGCCGTAATAAAACGAATCGATAAAAAATGACTTCAAAAAACAAGAATCGTCTTCGTGCGAATGTGCACAATATATATTGTCAGCTTCTTACTAGTGTTTACCTTTTCACTCTCAGTGTCAAGAGCACTGGTGGCTTCATCTAGCAACAGTATTTTCGGTTTTCGTATCAACGCTCGGGCTAATGCCACTCGCTGTTTTTGACCACTCGATAACTGCATCCCTTTTGGTCCAATGTTTGTTTCGTAGCCCTAAACAAGTAAGGACCAATTAATGTGAAAAATATACATACACATTGGAATATGATTAATCGCAATCACAGACTTAACCTATGATGACACTGAAAAGCTGCTTGTTGTCTTGGCATAGATATGGGTCACAAATATCGTGTAAGTACATCCACAGACATTCACACACATATATAGTTACTTCTTTACACTTTCGAATTGTTCGATCGCAACCAATTATCAAAAGTAATATAAACTTAATTTAAATGCAAACGCTAACGGAAAGGATCCTACAGTCTTGAAAAACAGGCTGTGAGCCTAGCTTAGGCATCAGTCTCCCACAGTATGAAACCTACTCATATTTATGTGTAAGCTATAATTTGGAAAAAAAAATTGTGGTGAGGAAATAAAAAAAATTGTCAAAGCGTTGATCCATAGAAAAACACACGAATGAACATTGTCATAAAAACATACAAAATGAAGAGTAATTTGTTAAATAGGAAACATAAACTTCTTATACATCTGCACTATCAAGAGACTTATACTTTTAAACGTCTTTAGTAACTACAACTTCTGTGAGTCTGGTCTTTAACATTCAACGATAGCATGACCAGCTAGCTATAAAGTCATTCTGTATCGCTATATTCAGCAAAACTGGTCTTCTGATACTTCTGTGCTAGAAAAAAGTCAATAAAAAACTATATAGGCGAGTGAGTGAACTGCCTCGTTGCTCCTGCGGTCCGTCCGTTGATTAAGAGACTCGGGTGTGATACCCGAGTCGGTACAAAAAGTGCTCTTGGGTTTTTCTAAAATGAAATCCCAGATAATAGCCCGGAGTATGGAAGTTGGCGATTATTCACGCTCCTGCCTCAGAGAGCAAGTGATGCCGTCGGTCCCAGTTGCCATGAACATCTATGGCAATCGTTATTGGGAAGTCGGAGCTCTCAAATATACAAATTATATTTTGTAATAATAATAGCGCTTCTGGCGAGCCCTTTGAAGGGAAAATCCTTCCCGTGATGCAGTTTTTCGAATATTTCTCGATAGTTTAATAGTAACACCTACTAATTTTTTTAGCATTAAAATTACCTGTCGCTTAGGCGGTAAAATACGTACGAGTATACGTACTCAGAAGATTTTAAACATAGGTTTTTTTTAATATAATAAGTTGAAAGAGCAATGAAACAGTTATGAAATTACAAATATCTTTAAAAGCATACCTTTTCTATGTACAGTTTTTTTTATTATATAGCCAAACCTTATATCTATTGAGTTTAAATATCTCTACACGTACTTGCGTTCATATTTTAACACCAAGACTATTTGAAATCCTTGCGTAATTTGACACCGCGCACTCCAAAATAAAGATAAACAATTTCAAGTGGCCGTGATGACAAAAATGCCCTACTCAAATTGTTTTATGTGTTTGGGCTTAGTCTATTTCAAGGAATGCTTGTAATGTAAACATTAGATAAGAACGGAGCAATTACATTATGGTAGATAGAAAGATGATGCTTAATGGGGTGTGAGACTGCAGATTCAAGTTGGATAAGAAAATAGTCTTACGAGTGGCAAGGATATAACAAAATCGTGTATGTTAGCCTGCTTAGCAGCGTCTACGACATCGTAATGGGATGGCGAACGTGCGTAGTCACCGTAGGCGATATTCTCTTCTATGCTGTAGTCAAATAACACCGGCTCCTGGGACACCAAACCATATGCACTTCGCGCCTCGGACATCTTCAAGTTGATCAGTGGTATTTCATCTAAGTACTTAAATAAAAAAAAGCTTTATATAACTAACGTATCGGTACAAGTACAAGTATAGTAATTTAGTAAAGATTTTAAAATCTTCATATACTTTCTCTTTTACACAGTGTTTTGTTTCATCCTGACACACTTTCTATCTCAAAGAAAGTTTTCAATTCTTGCGCAATATACATAACAGCGACCTAAGGTCATCAGCGAATTTAAAATTAAAAATGCCATAAAGCTCCACTCAGTGGGAGAGCCACGCTTCGGCATGAATGGGCCGGCTCGACCGGAGTGATACCACGGCCTCACAGAAAACCGGTGTGAAACAGCGTTTACGCTGTGTTTCATCGAGTGAGTGAGGATACCGGAGGCCCACCCTCACCATCCCCCTTCCCCCCAGGCCGCCATAGTGTGGGTCACCATGCTGCATTGTTCTTTTTCGCATTGAGAATGGTGACCACCACTCTTGGATTCTGCTCATGCTTTCCATCAGGCAGGGCAGAGTCATTTTGGCAGCTTAAATATTTAAAAAAAAAAAAAGTTTACAGACGAGGCTTTTACGGTGCAAACAGTAAGACTTTGGAACAGCCTGCCGGAGACTATTCGAAAAGCTAAGGCCTTGTCAGTTCAAATCTCAAAAACCTGGTAAGGAATACTATCTGTCGTTATGAATAATTCTGGTTCATTATATGTAAAACATATGTATATGTCTTGGTGTACGTATGCATTTTTCAATTTTATTCATTGTTTGAATATTCACTTGATACTGTGTTACTGTACTGTGTACTGGTGTATAAGCTGCCTTAAAAATCATAAATACCCAATAGCCATACTAAGGTAGTCTAGAAGATATCGCCGTGAGCGATAAGACCGCCAATTGTTACGTCTACAACTTTGTAACTAACTTTTTGTAATATATTTATATTGTGTCATAGGTCTCCGTTGCTTACGCATGGCCCACCATACCCATAATGACCATGCTGGGCAAGTGGGGTGTTGTGGTGTTAGTGCAAGGCGTAGCTTGTTGCATCAACATATAAAAATTATTAGATAAATATTGATTGTATAAAAAAGATGTACTAAAGCATATACTACAAGGCTTTAATTCGACAATGCTTATCATTAAATTGTTGAAGTAATAGAAAAAAATATTAAACTAACAACGCATCCTGCATTGGGATCGTAGAATCTCTGAAGCAGTTCAATGACAGTGCTCTTTCCGCAACCACTATGACCAACCAAGGCAACCGTTTTACCGTTTTCCACCTACAAACACAATATCATTAAAATAAACTAACTGTTATAATGTACTTACAGTCATAAAACGAAAGTTAGATTTGTAAACTATAATCAAAAAACCATCGCCACCTAGTCTTCAAACTAAACAAGACATGTAATGTGAAAGACTTGTCTGATGGAAAACTAATTAATAGAATTAAAACACCCATACTCCGAAGCAAACATTAACAGATCATTAGAAACATTCAGTCCAACCCGAGAATCGAACCCGAGACCTCAGCATAGCAGTTGCAAACCATTGCACCACCGAGGTAGTTGACAGGCTGTATTTTTAATTTTTGTCATCAAAAATCAACATAAAGTATTTATAAGTACTTTAAACGATACATCAGTAATTTATCTCTCAAGTCAAGAATGGCCATTACGTGGAAACAAAATACCAAATATAATTTCCACAACATATTTTTATGTATGAGCATGAGAAAGTGACTCTACTCTGCCTGATGGAAAGTAGAAATAGAGCAGAATCCAAGAGTGGCAGTCACCATACTCATTGCGGATGCAGAACATGCTACAGTGCATCATGAACAACACCAAGGCGGCCTACTGGCATGCTTCTGCATCATCGAGCCTCCGGTCATTAATCAAACACGATAAAACGAATATTGTAATTTTAGGTTGGGCTTCTGTGCAAGTGTAGTACCGCTCCAGTCGAGCTGACCCGTTGGGGTTGAGTTCGGCGTAGTACTACTACCTGTAAGTAGTCTACTGTAGCACATCACAATGACAACAAAAAAGTTTAGTCGTCCATTGCTTGACCTAAGCCTTTCCTTCGAAAGGAGGGCACATAAGTTTGTTTCTTTACCTTATTTTTGCAGTAAAGTCGTCCTACGTAGTTAGCGCCTGTTACGGGATGTATATATACTGTAATGGGAACCCATTACAGTATATATACATCCCGTCTGTGTGAATGCAGAGTGTCGCCGTCCCTATTGGTTCCCATAGGGACGGCGACACTCTGCATTCACACAGACTGTGGCACATGCTACACACACATACAGCTTAAATATTTCTTTGTTTTATGTATTACGCTACCAAGCATAGACAGAATCTAAAGTGGAGAATGATCTGCAGATAATTCTATCAAAAAAAACCTTTACAGTTGGGCACGGAAAGCTTGAGCCACATTGTGGTTTCCAATTTAAAGAATTGGAGACCTCAGGAGAAGTGTCCTTAAAATTATCTGTTAATGGAGATTTAGAGAATATAAATGAATAATTAAATGCAGTACCTGTAAATTCATACCTCGTAGCACTCTGACACTGGGTCGAGAAGGATAAGTAAACTCGACATCCTGGAGCCGCGCCTGTCCACGTGATAGCTACAATAACAATTGTTCGCATGAAACTTATTGAAGGATATTTTGTGTATGTGTGGGTGTGTGATATTTCAAAACATCTAAGTTATCTTTTCTGAAATAAGTCGGCTTATAAATGAAAAATACTTACAAAAGGATCGACAGCTGGCAGTTCAGGATCTGAAATTGTTGCTTTCGTATTCAGCAGTGCTATGATTCTTGACGCTGCAGCTATACCTTTCTGGAATTCCGGCGCAAATGTAAAGGCGTTCTGCGCTTGACCGGCAGCCATTTGCAAGGACTGTGTTGTTCTGAGAAAACGTAACCGATAACTTAAATTTTGTCAAAACAAATTAAGACTGTTATTTAAAACTAATGGAAAACCACATATTCAGACTATAATTAATTGTGTAATCCTACGATTATACTAATAGTTATAAAAGTATTAGTTTCTTCTTCTCTTTTACTAACTAACTGAGCCCCGCGGTATTGCTCGCGGTACAACAACAACCGCGGGTAAAGTTAAGAACTAAAAATACATATTATTTGTAACACTTACATTAATATATGTTCATAACGGACACCTTCAGAGACGATAAGATGCCCTCCATACGTGAGTGCGATTGAATTGACAAAGTTGAACAAGGATCTCGAGAGACCAGCCACAAGACCACGGCAGTGAGCGTTCTTATGAGCGATCTTGACCACAGGTGTGAGCGCGCGCACATACTCACTCACGAACCATTTCTCCAGACCCAGCGATACTACCGTCCGAACATTGCTTACCGCCTCCAAGGCTATCTGTCCAAATACCAACCAAAATTTATAACTTTGTTATATAATATTAATATCACAACAACTGTTGAAGTCCCCCGTTGGACATAGGTTTCTCTTTAAAAAGTATAAATAAAGTTTATATAATCACAATTATTTAAAAATTACAAGGTCTCACATACGATTCATACTTTTAAAATAAAAAATCCAAGTTGGTAGTCCTCCATTTAAAAATCTACACAATAAATTGCTAAAATCAAACTGATAGGTGCTGCAAATGTCAGAGCAGTACATTTTTGTTTTGTTTTCTGTTAAAAGACAACTCCCGCATTAGAAATATACATCCTGTGAACACAAAGAATACCCAGACTCAGAACAACAATTTGCGGATCACACAAATTATTGTCCTATTGGGATTTGGACCCACAACGCTTGGCGCAATAGAAAGCAGAGTAGGGGTCGCTTAAACTACTAGACCAAACGTGCATTAAAAACTTCTGAAACAAATAAATGCATACCTTAGTACTATTTTCTAATGCCTTTGCATTTCCGAAAGATTCCTTCCTGGCTAATTTCGATTGATAATATATGATAATAAAAAGCAAAGGAAGAAAAGCCAGTGCGATTAATCCAACCCGATATTCATACCATATAGCCAGGACTAGCGCCAGACCAATAGAGCCCAAACCTTGAAAACAAATACCGATTCGTTGACCCGTTGCCTGTAAATCGACACAACATTGAATTATACTGATGTAACTTTGGTAAAGTTAGTTATTAAATAACATTTTAGTAGATGTTGTATCTAGGATGACATTTTAATAGTATTATGGTTCATTAGTTTACGTAGCTGGTGCTAATACCTAAAGCAACACAACTTCAATACTGCATAAGAAAGTAAATTGAAATTAAATCACTTAGATGGTCGGCAGTCCACAAGTGTACGCTTTTCAGAAACTTTCTGCCTCGCACCACAAAACTGTGAAATGAACTGCCGCCTGCGGTATTTCCGGACCGATATGACCTTCAAACCTTCAAGAAAAAAGCGTGCTCCTTCTTAAACTGCCAGCAACGCACTTGTGACGCGTCTGGTGTCGCTTACCATCAGGCGATATGTCTGCTAGTTTGCTCCCTATTCCATAAAAAAATAATTAAATTTGCTTTCACGACGTTCGATATTTTATATTCCATGAAAGGAAGTTTGCATTCAAAGTGTAGCTATTACAAACAATCTAAACTACAATACTAAACCATAATATAGGTACTACTAGAATATATACACATACATATCGTATACAAATATATATCGTATACAAATGACAACGCGATCTTTGCGAAACCTTTATAACGAAATCCATGCTATTAGATCAAGATACACAAAATAGACAAGGTCTTTTTTATGCCGCTTACATAAGTCAAAAGGTATATTTATCTATTTACCCGACTACAGCTAAGCCAAAACAAATCAGTCATCATTTTAGCAGTCTGGTGGAAGGTTTAATTGTAGCAACTAACTTCAGAAATGATTTTAATGAATGAGTTAAATAAATAGTCAATAGTTTCGATTAAATATAAATTTTCGTAGTCGGGTTTTAATCTTTAACTTTGTCTTATTTATTAACCTTGGTGTTTTTTGCATTTATTATTTTATCATGTAACTTACACCTTGTACATAAGAAGCTTCAGCAGAAAGCTTGGCACACAACGCGCCAGTGGAATTGGGTTTTTCGTCGAAGAACGTTACATCCTGTTGCAATATGTGTTCGAACATACGTAAACGCAACATCTTTATAAGGTTTGCGCCTGATATTCCAAACGATACTGCCTAAAACGGATTAGATAATTAATAAGTACATATTATAGGACATAATGATATCCTCAGTTGAAAACTAAGGATATCATTAAGGCTATCAATTGGCTAAGAGTCAGTTTCACCTGTTTCGTGATAAAGTTTCAGATAGTTATCTAAAATATAATAATAAATGACACATTAATTTTGCTCATACGTTTCCATACAAAGTTAACTGACAGATTGGGTGTTTCCTAAGTTTTATAAATTAGAAGGTATCACATCTGAAGGCGCACTTTTTGAATAGATAAGCAGCAGCAAGCCTTTGAAAATATTGGAATAACTGAGTAAATTTGCACGATTGCCTGGTGGTTTAAGCGATCGCCACGTTGCTTTCTACAGCGCCAAGTGTTGTGGGTTTAAACCCCACATGGACAACGCTTTGTGCGATCGATAAATTGTTGTTCTGAATCTACAATAATACAGGTAGTAGAATATTTGTGCCCGAAGTAGGAGTTAGGCCTAGAAATTTTACTGGCAATACCTCATTCCACTGCTAAGGCTGAACGGTAATTCAGCACGGTAATCGGTCAAAGATTATTCTAAACTTAAATTTTTGCCACGTCCACTTAAAGCAATACCTAGTGTTTTTAATAAAGACTACAATCAGCTGCAAGAAATCGTAAATATACACCACAAACTATGCATTCTAATAAGAAGGAGAATAAGAAAAACTTTATTTGTTTTTTACATTACGTATGAACATTAACACTGTAAAGACAAAATGGTAATGGACTCGGCGCCTGGATAACAGTATAAAGCATGGCAGAAGTTATTATTCTCTCTAAGTCATTCATGACATCCTTTTATTTACTATTATCTTGATAAGTAAATATTTCAAAAATCTAAAACACTACGCCATCCAGTCCCAAGCTAAGCAGAGCTTGTGTTATATATCGAAATATGTATCAAAAGATAATTTAAGATACACGTGCTGCCATCTCTCTGTGCTATGCGCTCTGTATGAACTTTTATTATCTATATCGCTGTAATGTGTTTCCTTTATTAAATAAATTCAGTCGGTCGTTACTGATTATTACAAGCGTCAAGACAACTGATATAAATACATGTACACTTTTTTTGTAAATACATACATATTATACATAGAAAACACCCAAACTCCGTACAAATATTTGCAGATCATACAAACATTCGGTACGTCCCGGGAATCGAGCCCGAGACCTCAAGCACGGGAGTCGCACACGCTACCACTGCACCTTTATTTGTATGACCTTCATTTTTTTTGTATTCACTATAAGATACTAAATAAAATTAATATTTTGGTGTGATGTATCTGTAAACACATCTTGTGGATTAAGCAATGAATTCTCACCTCAATTAAATAAGCAGTGCCCATTATTAATCCAATAATTACACACAGTATAGAAATCGTGTTGACTTTGCTCATTAAAACGTTAGTATCAGGATTTGACATTGACTGAAAGTAATTTATATAATATTTAATTCTGTAAATTCATTTCAAATATGTTATAGGACATCTAAAATAGGAGGTTCAGGGTTCTCCTAGTAAAATAGATAATAATAAGACTTTACTAATGATAATACTAAGATTGTCATTGTCAATGCTATCTAGGCCCAAACTAAGTAGAAATTGTGTATACACTTTTTTAAAGTACATACATATACAGAAATACCTAAAGTCCGAAAGAAATATTTGCAGATCGTACAAACATCCACCGTCCAACCCGGGAATCGAACCCGAGACCTCATGCACAGCAGTAGCGTACGCTACTAAAATAGCAACGAGGCAGTCGATGATAATAAAACATTAGTTAAAAGTAGCAATAACTAAATTGAAGTGAAATAGTAATGTGAAAGTGAAAATGTTATGAATTAAATTTTTACAACTCCCGCATTAGGAATATACATTTCACGTGTGTCACGGGGATCTTTAAAAACATACATGAAACGGACACAAAGTACACCCAGACTTAGATAATACAATTTATGGATAACACAAAGTGTTGTCCCATGTAGGATTTGAACCCACAACACTTGGCGCAGTAGGAAGCGGTGTGGCAACCACTGAAACCACTAGGCCAACCGTGTATGATGCGTGGGATAAGTCACAATAGGATGTAATCTAGACTTTTCTTGAATTTGACGTGTAGACAGCATATATAAGTGGACTAGCTGTTACATGCGATTCGAATCACGTTTTCGAAAAAAAATATTTACCTCAAATAAAAATAGTCTAGGTTATTCCTTAAAACTGCAGATATCTGATATATCGATAGAGATATCTGAGATTAGCCGAAACCGACAGACAAGCAGCTCAAATTTCAAATAAATTTATTTGTTGATGTAAGTACCGCATATAGTTTCATGTGCATTTACATAAAAGTTGTCAATGTTAAAATTACAAACAGAAACTTAAATGTTATTTATTTGTATAGATTAAACGATGGAAAGAAAACTAACGCACGCCAAACAAATTGCCAAATATAACGATGAACAAAGGCATAGTGAATCCGACGAGCATCGAGCAGATGATACCCGTCACCATCCACTTCCATTCCTTTGATTTCAGAGCCAAGACCCGCCAGAAAGACACCATGGGCACTTTTGCCTCGTCATCATCACCAGAAGACTGGAGAACATGAAATAATAAGAACTTGGTTAATTTATTAACACTTAACTATAAATAAGGTACATATGAAATACAACTTAAAAAGTTTATTAAGCCCAAAACATTAGATTTCAGGAAGCTTCATACAAAGTTGTAACTAAACTTAAGTAGTGTTTTTTTCTTCTAAAATATATCTTTTATCAAGTGGATTTTCGATTCCTCCCGAATTAGGAATACACATCCTGTGTCGCGGGTGTCGTACCATGTGGGATTTGAACCCACAACATTTGGCGTAGTAGCAAGCGGCGTAGAGACCGCTTAAACCACTAAGCCAACCATCAGTTATTTAACAAGAAAGTTTCAAAAACTTTAACCCGACTACGTAAAAACGTATAATACAATTAAAATAGCTAATGTCACTCATTCAATTGAATTGATGCAGTAGTTTAGGCACTACGATGCCATAACTAATAACCCTTTTTTGTGCTTCGCCGTAGTCAGGTAATAAGACAAATAACTCCCGCATTAGGAATGTGTTCGCGGGAAACTTTACAAACATACATGAAACAGACACAAACAACACCCAGACTCAGAACAATAAGTCGTAAATCACATAAATAAATAAATAATAAATAAATAAATATTTCCGACATCTAACACACAACGCCATCTAGTCCCAAACTAAGCAAAGCTTGTATTATGGGTACTAGACAACTGATATAATACTTATATACTTTTTTTTTTTTTGTAAATACATACATATCATACATAGAANCAAACATACATGAAACAGACACAAACAACACCCAGACTCAGAACAATAAGTCGTAAATCACATAAATAAATAAATAATAAATAAATAAATATTTCCGACATCTAACACACAACGCCATCTAGTCCCAAACTAAGCAAAGCTTGTATTATGGGTACTAGACAACTGATATAATACTTATATACTTTTTTTTTTTTTGTAAATACATACATATCATACATAGAAAACACCCAAACTCCGAAACAAATATTTGCAGATCATACAAACATTTGATCCGACCCGGGAATCGAACCCGAGACCTCAGGAACAGCAGTCGCATACGCTACCGCTAGGCTACCGAGGCAGTCAAAAAATAAAAAATAAAGGATCAATTATAAGAATATGTTTGAGTATAGGTGTATCAAAAGAAAAATAAAACTTACCGTCTTAGACAAATCATCCGTGACGAAACTTTCTGAGAGCGTAGAATCCTCCCTTTTCAGAACTACTTCTGCTACAAAAAAAACATGACTGCAAACGATTTATAATAATAAAATGGAAAAGTGAAATCACAAATTGGATTGGATTGGATTCAACTAGGTCTTATCATTCCTGTAAAATTGTTAACCTGCCACTAGTACATAAAACTACAATGTTACTATCATTTCTGTCTGATTCCGTCTCAAATATAATATCAATATGAGATGAAACAAATTCAATACTTCAAAAACACAAAAACGCTCTTTATGAACTTTGTGACTGTGACATTAACTAACGATAATTGTTATATTACTAAGCTCTTAAACACACACACACATTCACTGACAAACAGGTTCATACACAACTATCTATTGATCACAATTTTGACGTAATAGTTTTAATCCTAACCAAGTTTAAGACATTCATATTCAATAATAGCCACGATACAGGCTGCGCTTAGTGTGGCTATTATAGTCAATGTAACATTTGTGTAATCTCTTAGAAAAAAAAGTACACAAGGAAAGGAACCAACCTGTCGAATCAATGTCCATTGGCTCCTGTAAACCAACCATATCATAGTAGTGTCCGCGCTTCGCCATCAACTCCTCGTGGGTCCCAGACTCCACGAGCTCACCGCTTTTCATTACATATATCATGTTTGCGTGGCGTATAGTTGACAAACGGTGGGCAACCACCACTGTAGTGCGACCTTTCGCGGCCTGTATAATATAATATATATAGTTATGCGAAATTGTTAGGGCATTTTTGGGGCTGCATTAATCTGATAACCTGGATTCAAACGGCTCTGTGGCGGCAACAACCTAAAATAAATGCACCAATGGGAAATATTTTTCTCATCGATTTAAAGAGCCATTGACTGTATTAATAATCGAGTTATGGTTAAAACTCAACATAGTTCTATCACTGTAGTACACCGCATCAACTTCTTCGTTCTAAAATTATGAAAATACATTCAAAAAGACATGCGAATATGCAATTTAACAATAACAGAACAACACTATGCGTAACAGTGAGGTTTTTTATCGAATTAATGCTTATTTAGAGTACTTATTTCTAAATAGATTACATATCGTGAAAGAAATCACGAGATAATATATTAAAACAATTTATTTTGACGGGATGATTTTCCCAGCAATAACAGTACAATGTTTACCTTTTCAAGGGCTATTTGTACTTTTGCTTCAGATGCAGTATCAAGCGCTGAAGTAGCTTCATCTAGGAGTAGCAGACGAGGCTGACGCACTAGTGCTCGAGCAATTGCTATACGTTGTTTTTGACCACCAGACAAGGAAGCTCCATGTTCCCCTACTAACGTGTCGTAACCCTGGACAAAAAGATTAGATTAAGAACATTAAACTAAAAAGAAAGCTAAAAGAATTACAATTGTGGTGTTACAATACTCTACAATAGCTCTATCATATATCAAAAAGTCTACAGTCTTCTGTGGATTTCTCCAGTGGAAGAACGGGCTTTAATATTCCTCCAATGCAAAGAGATGATTCTTCGACCAAGCAAGATGATCATTCAAAGATATATATAATAAAGTTTAGAGCAGGGGGGGCCCCCTGCTCTAAACTTTATGTTGGGAAGTTATATTCTATTTGGCGTGAGAACCTACATTACAGTTTATATTTATATCTATTGACTATATCGCTTTTTGTGTAAACAATCATAATTTAATCAATTTATGTTTAAATGAATTCATGTCCGTTTATATTTTATTTACAGTAATTAGTAATTAATGACAAGCTTTAATCCAATTCAACTATGTTTGTGATTAATATTTTTATTTGTAGGTCAATAGCTACCTTTTTTTTACGTGTGGAAACCACCTCGGGCCTTCAATCCACCGGGGTTTACGGTGGGGCGGTCTGTCGGAATCGAACCGACTAAAACCACATGGTGTGCCACTCTGCGCCTGAGAGGGGAGGGATCCGGGAGGTAAATAGGTACCTAATTGAATCCCTTAAGGTTTTCAATCAGCGCTTGCCTTCACTGAATATTCAACAAACCTCGGTTCCAGCCACGTCTTCCGTTAGATTAAACTATGTTTTTAAAGGTCATTTTGATGTTCGTATTTAAAGATCGCTACGCTTTGAAAAACTACAGATACTCTGCAAACTACAGTGACGGTATACCTCAGGTAACTTCATGATAAAGTGATGAGCATTAGCCTGCTTAGCAGCGGCCACAATGTCTTCATATATGGCATCTTCTCGCCCATAGCGAATGTTTTCCCGAACAGTCGTGTTGAAGAGTACCGGCTCCTGGCCAACCAGCCCAATCTGAGAGCGCAACCACACTACCGACAGAGTGCGCACGTCATTACCATCTATACATACCTGTAATACGTATAACTCTCCAATGTGTGTGTTTCTACGTGAAATACATCATATGAAGTCCTTAAAATGTGGTGATGTAGATGTTTTGAACATTTAACGACTTATGTTCAAGACATCTACGAATAATATAAATTTTACAAAAAAAAATGACTTCCAAGAACTGGATTAAATTGAAATGAGACCACACGGGAAGCACCAGCTTTCAAATAAATAATGACCAAAATCTGATCACCCAGTCTAAAGTTCTGAGGTAACAAACATAAATAAAAATACAGTCGAATTGGGAACTTCCTTTTTTGAAGTCGGCTAATCAAACAACTTCACCAACAAGCTGGTGGAATGAGAATAATTGATAAGAGGCTTAGAGGTGAGTACATTTTTTAACTCGGGACCTCCCTCTCCTGCACTCATGACTCACAAGCTCAACAACAATTCAATTACCTGCCTGAAACTGCATAAGCCAGACAAACCAGCATTTCCAACAAACGAAACTTAGGTATCGTTTGTTGAAATTACAAACAAATATGGATTTCTTACTGTAAATATTTCAACCCCCCT
>PKRV01000774.1:205558-242533 GCA_003709505.1 Hyphantria cunea
CACCGTTCAGAAAGGAATGTCATTACGCGCTTTATGGATATACAGGTATATCACGGCCGAATCTGAATAACCCTAATTTACACTTATTTTTTTTTTATTTGTTTATATTTAAGCTGCCAAAATGACTCTGCCCTGCCTGATGGAAAGCATGAGCAGAATCCAAGAGTGGTGGTCACCATCCTCAATGCGGAAAAGAACAATGCAGCATGGTGACCCACACTATGGCGGCCTGGGGGGATAGGGTGCGTTGGATTGGGGTATGGGCCTCCGGTATCCTCACTAACTCGATGAAACACACCGTAAGCGCTGTTTCACACCGGTTTTCTGTGAGGCCGGGGTATCACTCCGGTCGAGCCGGCCCATTCATGCCGAAGCGTGGCTCTCCCACGGTAAAAATAATAATGAGTCACATAACTGGACATTTATGAATTAACTTACGCCTCCGTTGCAGACATCGTAGTATCTAGAAATGAGTTGTATTATAGTAGACTTGCCGCAACCGGAGTGGCCGACTAAAGCTACCGATAATCCGTGTTTAACACTTAGGCTTACGCCTTTTAATATCTGTTAAAAGGAAAACATGTGCGCTGTGAAATATCATCAACAACTACGATTATTCCATTTTCATTAGTATTCAAGTTAGACACATGAGATGCTTGGGTAAATATGAATTATTTATAGAAAACGAATGCTCTTTCTTGCTTGTCGGATATTCATTTTCCAAGACAAATACTTGATAGCTAGAGATTAATATAGTCACCAAAAATTCTTACCGGCACGTCAGGCCTAGAGGGATAATTAAAATCAACATTCTTGAGTTCAATGACGCCATCACATGACGAGGGTTTAAGTCCACGATCTAATAATGGGTTGATTGTCGGTACACAGTCCAGGAGACGAAATATCTGGGCGCCAGCACCGCGCGCCACACCGAAAGACCGCACTAGAGAGCCAACCAGGCCCAAATTTCCAAGAGCTGTCATAATACCAAAAAATACCTAAAATTTATGGAAACATTTTTAATATTCTTCATAGTTAACTTTATTTGAATAAACTGTTTTAAAATTACCTATTTTAATTTTTCACAGGATATATACTCGTACATAATTGAATCGTGCTAAGTCTGATGTTCCCAGTGAGGTCTTTTTAAGGGCTTTAGAAGAAATTGTTTTCATAATATGGTACCTGGGTCGAATATGACCAACCGGAAAATATGGCCACATATCATTATTCCACACACCGAAATTTGTAATAACCTGAACGCGGCCATAAATTATCGCTATTGTCGCGTATTCCCGAACGGCGTACCTATCAATCTTCCCACTGCGCCTACTAGTCACCCAGTGTCCATAAAAATGAAACATACTGTTGAGGTTATAAAAACAAATAAAAAAAGTCTTGGAAGATAATGACGTTATGAACAAACCGGAACGCATTTTTAATATTGACGAAAAATGTTGCCAGCTTAATTTGCACAAATCACCAAATTTTTTGCTGAACGTGGATCCAAGAGAGTACCTACATTAAGTAGCACCAGAACATAGCGAAAATGTCACAATAGTTTCACCTGCGGCCATATTTACCTCCCCGTCTTAAATATAGCCATTTCAAATTTTTTAAATGCCTTAGTATTTTTTTGTCTTTGTTGTAAAGAGACATAGTCAGACTTTATGGTTAAGAGCTAAACCTTGTTTGTTATAGTTTTAATATCATTAAAATAGGGCGACAGACCTTAAGGTGGCCATATTCAGCCCAGATACCATAATATTAGACTTTGCTCGCGTGTAGGTCGGTTATGGCAGTAAAAAGTATATATCCTTTTTTAAGAATCAAATTATCTCCATACTAAATTTCATTGAAATCGGTGTTGCAGTTTAGCCGTGCATAACAAGCAGATATAGCAGACAGACAGAGTTACATCTGAATTTATAATATTAATATGGATTCCCAACAGTTGAACTTACAAATTTATACGATTTGAGTATATTGGGTAATAAAAGAACTAGAACCAAATGATTTCAATATAGACTATTAATTTTTTGGTAGACCTGAATCAATAACGGCTGCGTTTTACGTTGTAATTGGTCCGATTGAATTCTTAATCAATCGAAACGTCGAACACGGCCGCTGTCGACGATCCAGTTAATGTGATAACTTGCAGACCCGCACTTGCAAAAGACACTATTAATGGCAAAGGAAAGTATCAGCATCACGTCCTATATGCTTTGCCAACTTGTACGTTTCCTCACCAATATTCAATTCATTCAACTCATTGCATGTAAAACATCCATCAAAAACGGTATAGAACAGAACTCACCGAAAACATGACGCTCGCATTATAATGTTTAGGATCATTAACAACCAAATATATTCCAAAATATAATGATAATGCGTATGAACTAAACACGCAGATAAATAGAGAACCCATAGATAGGCCTGTGAAGAATTCTGTGGAAATTATTGTGATCAGAGACCGTTTTATGCCTCCTAAAGTTATATTAAATATTATACAAACATACATATATATATATACATATTATATATATATGTATGTTTGTATAATATATCTCCTCCTCTCGTATAGGTCGGTTATTACGGTAAAAACAGCATATGTCCTTCCTCAAGAACCAAAGTATCTCCATTTCAAATTTCATTTAAATCGGTACAGCGATTTAGCTGTGAACGTGTTTTAGACAGACAGAGTTCCTTTAAAAGAACCTATTATTCAGACAGACGATACTCTAACCGGATATATATATATATATATATATACTACTATACTGTTATATATATATATATAAAACAGTATAGTAGTGTATGTATCATAAGGCCCTTCGCATCCGTACATATGTTTTACATAATTTAAATTATTCTTGTATTTGATGCAATTTATGTGAGTCCGTTTGCCGGTTGGCGAAGGCCCTCCTACCTCATGCATGTCTAAGTCCTGTGTTTCCCCATATAAGTATCATAAATAATAATAGTTTTATAATACTTTAAAAAAACCTGTACAAATGTCGGTTGTAAACAAACACATAAGCTAATAAAATCCTGTTAAAAAGGTAACAGGGTTCGATTTTCTTCAATTCTCAGAGACTGAGTGGTTAATTTCTTTAAGAAATGAGGCAACGAAATAATAGGAAATACCCACCTTTTTTAATATAAATCTTCTTAGCTTTAGCAAGAGGTTCAGTATATCTCTCTATTTCTTTCTTTTGGGCGTTAAAAGCATAAACAGTTCGTATAGAACTTAGTACTTCATGTGCTATGGCACTCGCGTAACCTGTTTGTATTGCCTCTTTTTTGTACAGACGATCTGCTATCTGTTTGTAGCGACAAATACAAAATAATAGCAAAAAATAACAAAAACATAGAAAAAGTTTTTCTCGTACAATAATAACGTAATCCAAATTATTCAACGTACCCGCAATAGTCATGTCTATATCATGCAGTACAATAAAAAAACCGGTAGTTGATTTAAATTAAAGGATGAAAATCGGAAAAAAAGGAGTTCGGTTCGGTGCTTTGCTTAGTATTTCTTATTTTGGTAATTTTTTTTTTTTTTTGAATTTTCTAAAAATACTCCCTAGATATTGATTTATCACCCCCGTAATTATTGTATGCGTTTCCGAAATTACATTTATACATATATGATAATATTTTATTACATATATTAATGAAATAATAAATAAATGTTTCGGACATTGTACTCACAACGCCATTTAGTCCCAAGATAAGCAGAGCTTGTGTTATAGGTAATAGAGTACTGATATAAATACATATATGTATATTATGTATATATAATTTGTAAAAATATACATATTATACATAAAAAACACCGAAGCTCCAAACAAATATTTACAGATCATACAAACATTTGGTCGGGAACCAAACCCGAGACCTCAAGCACAGCACCACCAAGATAGATAAAAGTTCCTCTCTCTTTATTGGTGAAAAACGCTTTAAAACCAGTTTTATTTTATGCATGGCCCTGCCATAATGACTCTTCTCTGCCTGATGGAAAGCATAAGCAGAATCCAAGAGTGGTGGTCACCATACTCATTGCGAATGCACACAATGCAACGATTGTTTTTTGACAGTTAATTTAAACGATCTAAGCATACAGGAACGGAAACTCACTACATTTTTACTACGAAAAGATAAAGTTTATTAAAATGCATCATACCATTCCAGTCAAACCGACTAGCGCGAATGTGACGGGTGTAGTGACTAGGCAAAGAAGGGCAAGCTTCCATCCTTTATAGATAGCCATACATAAACATCCGATTGCAGTAGTCACGCTGTATATGAACGAAGAGACCTTATCTCCGATACCTTCTTCTAGTTTTATCACGTCGCTGTAATCATATTTGGTTTAGTATCAAAATTGGTCCAACGACCCAAGCCAACAGACCTCTAGTTCTCGCCTCATTATTGGATAATAGAAAGCTTGTAAAATACACGAACCATTTTCAAATATAACATCATTTTTAATAAAAATCTTTGGAATTTAGAATAACGTGAAGTAGAAGAACCAGTTGATTTCAACGCCAGATATAAATATTTCGGACATTGAACACAATGCCATCTAGTCTTAAAATATGCAGAACTTGTATTATGGGTACTAGACAACTGATATAAATACAAATATATTTTTTTTGTGAATAAATAGAAAACACCCAAACTCCGGGACAAACATTTGGTCCGACTCGGAAATCAAACACGAGACAGCACAGCAGTCACGTACGCTACCACTGCGCCAGCGAGGCAGTTGAAATGAAAGAAATGTGAAAAAAGAAAGAAATGTGAAAAAAATAAAGAAATGTTACATACTCAGCCATCTTGGATGCAAAGTCTGTAGTTTGATGAACATCAAAATAGGCAAAGTCTTGATTTAACGCAACCTTTAAGTATTCTCTTCGCAACCTATAGATCTGGTATCAGAAAAATATATGTTGACTGAGTGGAAAAGGTACAACAATTACTAATGGAAAATGAAATGACAAATTAAAGAATTATACAACTAACATAATTTTTGAGTTCATTGTCAGATTCTAGGTTTTCAGAAAACACAGTGAGTGGTTTTTTTCGATTAATAGGTAAACACGAACCCTGTCAAAACCTAGTTATGTTTTAAGAACAGGTAAAACTAATGTGATTTCTTACTTGATTAATGGCCGTGATATTCATGAAGGCATTTCCTAGGTAGACACATAAAAACAGCACAGCTCCGACACAGGAGTAATAGATTCCGAATTTATGCATACTCGTTAGGAATTCTGTATCGCGCCGTTTCCCCTCTTTCCGGGACTTATCATATGTTATCATAGTTTGGAATATGTTTGCCACAAGTGTGATCGCATAAGGAAGTATCAAGCCCGCAATCACAGATGCAAATAATGCTATAATAATCAAAAGTTTCTCCTGTCTAGATGCGAATCTGTACTGAAAAGAAAAATTATCATAAGCAATGTTTGATGGTGCAATAAGAGTGACCGATTGATTGTTTGAAATAATTCGTAAAAGCATGATAATAAAGCAACACAAAACGGCAACGGGTAGCGAGCACTTTTTGGATACAGAAAATCCATCATGATCTTCGACGAATCAAAGATATCTGTATTAATTTTATTCTATATTACTCATTTAAAAGCTACTTTTATTAACATCTATGTCGCGACTTGGGAGTATGGGGGTGGGTGGGGGTGAAATAGGGTGTGAGAGATTGTATCGAAATCCGCCATTTTTGAAGTTAGAAACATGAAACTTTATCTTTGAGCTACTGATTAAAAATGAGTAGATACGTACATAAGTATTTGTGAATAATCAAACCCTTAGGGGGTGAAATAGGGGATAAAAGATTGTATGGTAGTCTGCCATTG
This sequence comes from Hyphantria cunea, assembly GCA_003709505.1. Lineage (NCBI taxonomy): Eukaryota > Metazoa > Arthropoda > Insecta > Lepidoptera > Erebidae > Hyphantria > Hyphantria cunea. The sequence continues at coordinate 211,441 of PKRV01000774.1, forward strand.
TTTAGAAATATGATACTTTATTTTTGTGTTACTGATTAAAAATGAGTGAGAAACGTATTTAAACATTTCTGGATATTCTACCCCTAAACGAGTGAAATGGGGGTTTTCACTCGTATCTGGATATACTACCCCTCAAAACGTAAAATAGGGGTTTTCAATCTTGATCCTACAGTGCCTAAAGACGAAAGTCTTCAATCAGAACATCCTATCTGTCATGACATACGGTACCGAAACATGGACATTTACGACGCGGCTGGTCCACAAGTCGCTCAGCGTGCTATGGAGAGCGCTATGCTCGGCGTTTTTCTAAGGGATCTCATCATGAATGAGTGATCCGACGGAGAACCAAGGTCACCGACATAACCCACAGGATAAACAAGCTGAAGGGGCAGTAGGCCGGCTATATTAGCCGTAAAACTGACAACCATTGGGGTAACCGTGAATTTTGTTAGTTTTGTTTACGGTTCGGAAAATCCCTTCGGATCTCCGGCTCTTTGGGGACTGAGGAGCCAGGTATATGGTGATTCCATTAAACCACTCCGGCGGCCGGTCCCAGACGCCCTTCTCAGTGGCGAACCCGGACCATGTTATTTCAGGTCCCCTTCAGACTCTGTCGGGGTGGAAGTCTAAGCTTCCCTCTGCCTATCGGCCCAAACATTATATGTTGCGCCTGGATGCAGTTTTGCGACCAGTCCGCCCTCCTATCACTGACCGCACCAATTAACCTACAGATAGAGGTACCCACTCTCTGGCAGCTTGAGGCCCTATCGAAGGCTGATATCGCCGCCGACGTTGTCTACGCTCGAGATCGGCCCTCACCCGATCCCGTTCAGCGGTCTCTTTCTGGAGCATTATGGCTTCAGAGAAAGAGACCACTGCACCCCAACCCTGCTCACCCGCCAGCATGGCAGCTATGACCACTGGCGGGGACAGGTCTCGTCCGATTTGGTCGACTAGGACTTCGCAATCAGACGCCCACGCAGGGCAGTCCTCCAGCGTATGCTGGGCTTAGTCCTAATCGGCTGCGCGGATATTCTACCCTAAGGGCGTGAAATAAGTGTTGAAAGATTGAATTTAGATTAGTCTGGAAGTCCGTCATTTTTTCAATTAGTAGCCTGAAACTTTGTCTTCAGGCTTTTGATTACAAATAAAATTTAATCCATCCTCCATCTCTGATTATCGCCCCATATCTATCCTTCCATTTTTCTCCAAAGTCCTCGAGCGTCTCATTTACACGCAGCTAAGTTCATTTCTTACAAGAAATTGTTTCCTTAATCCTTTCCAATCTGGTTTTCGCCCAGGCCATAGCACTACCACAGCTCTGGTCCATATTACGGATGATGTTAGGTCGGGCATGGACGAAGGTAAACTAACGGTTTTCACTTTGCTAGACTTCAGCAACGCCTTTAACACCGTTGACTTTGATGTCTTACTGGGTATCTTGTGTTCACTTAACATATCTCCATCGGCAATTGACTGGTTTCGTAGTTACCTGTACGGTCGCCAGCAGCGTGCTTGTATCGATAATGTTTACTCCTCTTGGCGTACAACATCTGCAGGTGTACCTCAGGGCGGCGTTCTATCACCGTTACTTTTTGCAATTTTTATAAACTCAATCACTAATCAATTACTTTCTTCCTACCATCTTTATGCAGATGATCTCCAAATTTACACACGAGCCAATCCAGACAGTTTAACGCAAGCAGTGGATATCATTAACAGAGACTTACAACAGATATGCAACTGGAGTACGGAATATGGAATAAGTGTAAACCCAAAGAAAACACAAGTAATTATAGTGGGTAGCTCCAGGTTACTGTGTACAATAAACTTTAAGCAGCTGCCAGATGTTTGTTGCAACGGCTCGGTTGTTCCATATAGTGATAATGTTAAAAACTTGGGGATCTATATGGATAGATACTTATCTTGGGGTCCTCAGATTGGGGAAGTTAGCCGTAAATTATTTGCAGCAGCAGGATCTATGCGAAGGCTACGAAACTTTCTTCCCACTGACACTAAAATTGCGCTCGCACAATCTCTTCTACTTCCCATCCTTGACTATGCCGATGTCAGCTATCTGGATCTCACCGAAGACCAACTGAATAAACTTGAGCGACTTCAAAATCTCTGCATTAGATTTATATTTGGATTACGCAAATATGATCATATTTCTGAGTTTCGTTCTAAGCTCAGGTGGCTACCAATACGCTTTCGCCGGAATCTACATATTCTTTCCCTTCTATACAGTGTTCTGTTTCATCCTCATACTCCTCTTTATCTCAAAGAACGTTTTCAGTTCTTAAAAAACACACATTGCAGAGACCTCCGGTCATCGGAGAATTTGATATTGAAGATGCCAAAACATTCAACTCAGTTTGCGGGCAGGTCTTTTACTGTGCAAGCGGTAAGACTTTGGAACGATTTGCCTGAGGCAATTAGAAAAGCAAAAACTTTGCTTACTTTTAAAAAGCTACTAAAGGACCATTATTTGTTATTATGATTTTTTTTTTGTTACTTTATCTCTGTCTACATCTATCTTAATATATTTAGTTATATAGAATATATATAGTTGTATATATATGTGTATTGTACGTATGTGTATGTATATATGTATGTATATATATATTTATAAATGTATGTGTTTATATATACATGTATTGTGTATATGTATGCATGTGAATACTTATATAGTGTGAGTGTGTGTATGTGTGTAATGTGAAAGTGAGTGGGTGCTATTTCGGTGCATGAATGTTTAAATGATATTTTTTAACCACTCACGTAGAGGATTAGATGTGTTACTTGTACTCGTATGTGAGCTACCCGAAGTTTTTGTATACTGAAAATCCATTTTGTGGTTGTCTGGAAGAGATCGCCGTGAGCGATAAGACCGCCTATTGTATCATTTGCATATTTGTGACTCATCTTCTGTTTTTAACTTTGTAATTTTGCATGTATACAATAAAGATATATAATAATATATAAATGAATGTTTTTAATAGCATTTTCTAATAGGAATTCTACTCCTAAAGGGGTTAAAGTAAGTCGAAAGTTTGTATTAAAGTTCTTATTATTGGGCTCTTCATAAAAAATAAATAAATACGTTTAAAATCTTGAATAAATTATTCGTACATACTAGCATAGTTTTTAATTAAATGCATATAATCAACTTCCACGCGAGCTAAGCCGCGGGCAACAGCTAGTTATTATAATATTATTAGACATTTGTAAAAGTGTGCATAATAATAATAAAAGTATATCCAAAATCGGTTTCCGTACCAATGTGAAATAAGATATACTCGGAGCAGTATCCTCTTTTTTATTTTGTTCCTCTGATCTGGAAATAAATCTTATCAATTAGAGGTGAGTAGTTAGTTTCAACTGAAGTAAAAACAACTACTTAATATCCTTATATTCTGGCAATCCAAATTATTAGAGCCGTTAATCACATTTCTCCAATGAATAAACGTTTTCCTTTACCTATTCTGCTTTTGACTCAGTATCTGCTTTTCGTTCACTATACTTCCATTTTCTCTATATAGAAAATAGCCGTTGGTCAACTAGCGTACGTGGAAAAACTCTTCTCTCTCTCGTTTTAAAGACTTGGTACATACATATCAGAAATGAGATGTTAGAACTTTCTACACCAAAAGAGCTTTATCATTAATTATTTAAATTATATCAACAATATTTCGTTAGTTCGAACTCGATACCGATAAGAATAATAACAAGAAAAGAGACTTACTCAACCGATGTCCTTCTTCTTTTAAACTCCATTTTTTATTTAAAAATATAAATAAATTCTCAATCCCTATCAGTGAAATGGCTTCATGCATTACAACATTAGAAAAACATTTTACAAAACGTTTACAATAGGTAATATTTATAATTATATAGTGTTAAATGTCATAAATGAATAACACATGTTTTCATCAGGTTTTCTTGTCGACGCTTACCATAGAGGTAGTACAAGAATTAGGCGCAAACTTCTATTCTACTCTACGTGTATATTAGAGGTCTATAATTATGACGTATTGAAATATATTACAAAAATAGGTAGGTATACATAGTTAATAAGGATCACGAAATAATATACTATGGACGAAAATAAGATAAATTAAATTCTTTCATAACAGTCCTTTCATAACTACAGGTAAACTTTTAAAGATCCATAAAATAATTAAAAAATGGAATATAAAGTAAATATGATTTTTTAACGATTTTGTTCATTAATAATTTTATATTTATTTATTTAAATTGCTATTGAAAAACAGATTATCATCCAAATTGAAGAACATTGAAGAAATTCAAAACTTTCGAACACCCAAATGAGCATTATATATTAAAAAATAATGTAAAACAACTAAATAAAATTGAAGTTTATAAGTATCAACTGCGCCCCACAGTATTACTTGTTTGCTTATCCTACGTTAACACTATTTTTTTGGGTTAAAAGCTACTTGAGTGCTATTCCAAACTAAAAACTTGCACAGTACCAACTTTTAAACAGATTCCTTCACCAGAATTTGAATGAAAGAGTAAATAATATCCATCCACACAAACTTTGGCATTTATAATTTTAGTGATAGGATAGGAAGTAGGATTAAGCCTAGAGCTAATGCTCTGTCATGGTTCATGGTAGAAAGCTCTATCTATACTTAGTCTATTTTTTACTTACTGTGATAGTTCAAGTAATAATGAAGAATAAAATAAGATAATCAAAACATTCTACATAGATTTTATCGATAGACTGATTCACTGACTGGTAAAACAACGCACTGCTGAATTCTCTTGGTCTAGAAGCATGAAGTTTTGCTCGAATGTGCCTTAAGTGATGCAGGTGTGAACTAAGATAAGATTTTTTAAATACCACAAAATGGGAGTTAGAGCTTTAGATAATAATATTGCTTAGTGTTATGCTAGTAGCGTTTTCAAACTCATGGTGAATATGTTTTATTAATAAAAGTAATAAATAACATCTTGCCAATTTTTGTAAATTATCCTTAAAAGGGGTGCAAAATCTGGATTTATTGTGCGAGATGTCCGACATCAGACATCTCAGAGGATAGGCACAATAAATCCAGATTTTTTTTTTATTATTACTTTTACTTGCGTAGTTTAAAAGTATACTCATGGTAAAACTAAAAGGATTAAATACTTATTGACTAGGTACTAATCCTAGAGAGTTTTTGTTTAATTATCTCTAGTTTCTGAAGAAGTCACAAAACCTGCATATACAAGGTAGGCAGTAACTGGGTCAACTAACTATCAAAACTTCATTGAAACTAGTGACTTCCCATTCTTTGTAAAAACCGTTCACACACCAACCAATCAACCAACCAAAATGTTATTAGAAAAATTGACAAATGTATTGGAATGACGTCATCTCAAAGTTGAGTCACGTGGTCAAAACAAAATATAAGCCACTAATACAGCAGTATAAAGGCGTTAGCGATTGTTAAAAAAGATGCGACACGAAAGATTTGCAACTTGGCTAGGGCAGGATTGAAAAGTCGTCTGTATCCTTTTTAGGGTTCCGTAAAACTAACTTCGGTATTACTAAGACGCTATTGTCCGTCCGTCTGTCACCAGGCTGTATCTCATGAACCGTGATAGTTAGACAGTTGGAATCTTCACAGATGATATATTGTCGCAATAATAATAAATACTAAAAAAAAAATTATAAGGGCTCTTATACAACAAACGCGTTTTTCTTTTGCTGTTTTAGATAGATAAGATAAAGGAACGGAAACCTTCGTGCGCGAGTCCGTTTCGCACTTGGCCGGCTTTTTTATAATGTGGAACTCACTCAGTATTCAGCTCGCACCAAATAATAAAACTGATTCTCGATGACAGTAGGTTGGTCCTCCTCCTGGTCGTGTTACAAACACAGCTAATTTATTAGATGAAATATTGAATTCTTAAATATGTCAAAAACAAAACTCAATAATAGATCATGACAAACACGTAAATTGTCAATATATAAACTTTACTTCATCTGGTTCATAAATAAATCTAGTTTTTTTTTTCCTGGTATCATCTTTATTACAGTGCCAATATAGTTTAACATCAGAATATAGATTAGATCGCATTCCTTCAAGGCAAGTTACTTTTGAAGTACATATTTACTTTATCTATCAACATCATGGTTTTATCGAAGAAATATATAGTTCTTAATTCTTTTGTTGGAGAGCCTAAAAAAAGTGATTTTAAAATTATCGAAGAAGACTTGCCTGCTTTACAAGAAAATGGTAAATGATTAATAATATTAAGATTTTAGGTTATACTTATACCTGTTATCGTTAAACCTACCTAATAAGCATGAGATTAAGAACAGATCAATTACTTATTAGTAGTTATCTAAATATTATCAGGCCAGCACTATTCATCAGGTATATATTTGATGGCCTGTATTAATTTGAGCTGGAATATAGGTATCTTTGACGAGTTTGTGTCTACTGTCTACAGATTAAATAATACAAGACTTACCCACGAGCACAGAATATATTTGATAATCCGATCTTCGCAGTTAGCCGTCTACGCGTCTCACTTAGGAACTGTTATTACTCTGTTTCAGAATTTTTAGCTGAAGCTGAATACATCAGCGTAGATCCATACCAGCGAATGAAGCTTGGAGAAAACTATCCTTGCGATATGATTGGGGGCCAAGTTGCAAAGTTTGTATGACCATAATAACATAAATCCATGTTCTACTTCACAAAATTGTATGAGGTACGAAGCCGTTCCCTGCATATAAATGTAGGTGCGCAAACATAAACTACGATTAACACCTTTTACGGGGAGCAATACTTTAGCACTGCTTGTCAACACTAATATTTCAATTTATCAGAATTTATTGCAAAAGATAAATAGTTTCAATTTATGGGTTTTAAATTATACTACATTATCATCATCTCAGTCAGACGACGTCCACTGTTTGCTCTTAAGGCTAAGACTAAGGCTCTCCGTAACAGCTGGTCGTGTCCTGCCCGCATCCAACGTCTTCCCATGAACTTTACAATCTAGTTTACGCGAAGTAAGGTAGTCCAACGACACCGTTGGACCACCCTATGTGGGGTAAATCATACACCCAGGTAAATCTAGAATCTTATTTCAGGATAACAGAGAGCAAAAATTCTGAATATCCTGTTGGGACGTGGGTGATGGGACATTTTGGTTGGAGAACTCACACCATCACGAAACCAGAAAACGAGAAATTCTGTAAGCAAAAACCTTATATGTACAAATTGCCTGATTTTGGCGATTTGCCTATTTCTTTGGCAGTCGGAATGTGTGGTAGAGTGGGGTGAGTATTGGTTTTTAATAGAGAAGCGTTCTAAGGCTAGCATAAATTGCTAAATAGTCGTCATTTTGTTATAGTTACACTGAAAGTTATAGATATATCTTGTCAATTTAAGGTTTATTATTAATAATCCAAGTACAAGTGGTTTTTTCATAAAAAGCGCGACGCGAAAATTTGGACTCAGTTTCGCTTATCGTCTTTGCGTTGAGATGCTAAGCGATATCGAAATCAAATTTGTATGAAAACACAAAATTTTAAGTTACTGCTTTACATTTATCACATCTATGCTTACAGGAATACAGCTTACTTTGGCTTCACACAGATATGTCAACCAAAGCCAGGCGAGACGGTTGTAATTTCTGGCGCTGCAGGAGCTGTAGGTTGTCAAGTTGGACAAATTGCCAAGATATTGGGTAGTTCTTTTTTAAATTTTTATAAAGGGGGTAAATAAGAAAAAATAATTATAGAAATCACTTTTCCTATATGTTTATTATCGACGTTAAAAAACCTTGATTAATAATAAAAGCGTAACTACATATAATGATTGGCCTAACAATAAAAGCTCAAGAACTCTACAGGTGATTCTGAAAATTTATCTTTTTTTAGGATGTCGCGTAATTGGATTTGCTGGCAGTGACGAGAAAACCAACTTCTTGGTAAAAGAACTAGGGTTCGATTGTGCCGCTAACTATAAAACTACGAATTTAAAGGATTTTCTTAAAGCAAATGCACCAAACGGTGTGGATTGCTACTTTGACAACGTTGGAGGGGAAATTAGTAGCACTGTATTATCACAAATGAACGAATATGGTCGAGTAGCCGTTTGCGGTGCTATTTCTACTTATAATGAAACCGACCCTGAAAAACGAAAGGGTAAGTACAAACTCAACATCCAATTGATAAATGCAATTTAATTTTGTTAATTTTATATGCATTTTTTGTTTTTTTAGCAACAGTACTACAACCATTCATAGTCGCAAAGCAATTAAAAATTGAAGGATTCTTAGTTAACCGATATGCCGACCGCACATCGGAAGGAGTGCTCCAAAACTTGCAATGGGTAAAAGATGGGAAATTGAAATATCAGGAACACATTTCAGTAGGTTTCGAATCAGCTGCCGATGCATTCATTGGGTTATTCAAAGGAGAAAACATTGGTAAAGCAGTGGTTAAAGTAAAATGAGTCTTTAACATGAACATTCTGTATTTCTAAGTGTATAAACTCTATCAACAAATATTATGTAATGTATTATTTATCACCGATATTTACGTCTTTTTGTTGGTAAATTATCTTGAACAGTCTGTGCATATTTATTTATAAAAAGTTCTTCATATAATAGACTATTCGCCTGTGGACTTAAGAATTTCGATATTTCTTGATAAAGGTGCTTTTTCTGAAGTTCTTCATTAGCGGTAGTCTGTGTATGTGCAACTTTTTTATCAACAGAAACTGTTAGCGATTTTTGTAATTCTACTATTCTTCGAGAATTTTGGTCTATTTTATGCAATAAGATATCCTCCATTTTTTTCATTCTAGCTTCTAGATAGGCCACAGTATAATCTTGCATACTCGGTAGTTCTGGATCTTTAGACAAATAGGAACTAACTTTTTGTGTAATGTTATTTTCTACTTGCGCTTTTACCTTACTATTATTATAATCATTAGTTTCTTCATCATCTAGTTTATCTAAACAAGATGCAATTATATCTCTAAGTTTCATGTTGAATTTTCTCTTCTCTTCAATAGCAGCAATTCTTTCTGGAGGTATTTTACTTTTTAACAATGATTGATTATGTTTTTTCTCCTTAATTATATTCTTTACATTACCCGTACTAAGTACTAGAGAATTCTGCAAAGGTATCTTATTTGCTTTGACATCTTGTTTAACTTTGCTTAATGTTTTGCTTATAGTTCTAATATCGCTTTGCATATTATTTTCGTTCAGATTTAAATTTTCCGGAACACTCACAGTCTGCACAGAATTTACAATTACATTATTATCAAGATTTATTACCAGGCCTACTAAATCAGTATTTTCCACTAAAACAGGACTGGAAACTTTATCTTGGTTGTCCTTTAGCTGTGAATTTAAATTAACCTTTTTTCTTTTATTTGACAGTGTTAAGAGTGCAGACGGACATATTGGCTCTAATTTTACTGACTTTGGTAATGGTACTTCTGCAGGGTTTGCTATATCTTTTTGATCTAGAATTGTTATTTTTTTACTTGGTTTGGTGGTCTTTGTTGGTGGTGCTTTAGGGCAATGTGTTATTACTTTGATGTTATTTTGTGGAGTGTAAGATTGTGATACATTTTCACTAGGAATATTCACATTTTCTTGCACTTTGGTATCATACTGAACAGGCACTTCAGTGACTTGAACAGTAATAACATTATGGTCAGTAGCTGGAATTGCCACACTTTTTTTGTTATGTGGATCAATAGGTGGAACTCTTTGAGTATCAATATTGTCATTTAAAATAACGTTGTTGGGTTCTTCGTAACATTCATCTTTCATTGCTATTTGTGTGTTATCATTAGTGGTGTTCATTGAATCTAAATCCATCAATTCACAGTTAGTTAAAAAGTCACCATATTTTACAGAAAAGTTAGCTTTCTTGTCATTGAATGTTAAATATTCATTTTCAATATCTTCAAGTGATATACTATACACTTTTGAGGCATCTTGTTCACGTTTTAGATTTCTTAATTTACTAGTATCACAATATGGCCCATCAAGTGTAGGTACTGCATCAAATGTAAGCTTGTCTTTCTGAAAAAAAAAAAAAAATTATAAAGAATTTGTAATTGCAAATTTAAAATAACTTCAATGACATTATCGAAAAGGGGCAAATAAATACACCTACGTCTAGTAAGTATGAAGGGTATATTATTAGAATAGAGCTAATTTGCATGTTGGACTATCGACTCAGACCCCCTTTTTTTTGTACGGAAGTCCCCTCAGATACCACCGACCGGTGGTTATGGTCGGACTTGAACCGACTAAAAACCACACACCATCTCGGGCACTAGAAGCCAGGGAACCAGGTGTACCTCGGAAGGAGATCCCTGGAACCCCGACGTACCTCGGGCCACCCACTGTTTGGTAGGTGGCCAACTCCTGTGTGAGTATGTCTACTCAGACCCCTGGTGTGGTAATATAATAGTAGATAGTCCTGTTTGAAAAAATCTGAGTTACCTCAACTTAATAATAAACCTAAGCCAGTCTTCTATCTTTATAAACAAAAGGAAAAAAAATGACTCAAAAATCTGTCAGAATAAATTCAAGGTTTTCGGTGAATAAAGAAGAATGAAAGACAAGACAGAGATATGATCTTTTGACCTTCACGACACCTCTCTATTAGAAGATTTTTTTTGTTAAGATGAGCCAGGCAATTTTTATCCGCTTTTTTTAGCATAATAATAGGATCGTCACAATTTAGTCAAAGCATATTCTTTATAAAAGAGTCACTGTTACACATTAAAATGGTCACAAAAGTTAAAGTTCAGTCAAATCCATAATCTAAAGGTTTTGCTGGTGACAATAATTCCTTTTCTTATAGAATCTTTATAAAGCTAACTAAAAAATGTGACAAACAGAATAAATAACTATTACCATAAAGAGTAAATGAATTTGGAGAATTTTTGCCAGTATACGAGATTAGACTATGCTCTAGAAAATATGACAAAATAGGATTTACAGGAAATCATTCAATTGAAGGACAACCAAAGGTTAGCAAAATATTCAAATTTAAAAGCAATTTTAATCTGGATAATTTTGTCTGGGGTAGGGGTTGAAGGGTGAACAATACTTTATGACCTATCGTCGTATCTAACATATATCATCATCAGCCTATTGCAATCAACAGCTGGACAGAGGCCTCTCTCATTGCACACTACTCTGATCGACTTCTATCAAATCTACAAAGTTAAACAATTGCTTAAAATAGGACAAGCTGTTTTAGAGGAGTATGACCCACAAACATCACAACACAAGCTTTTTATATATTGGACTAGTGATCCAGCCTCGCTTCTCACTACACTCTTTGACAGTCTTCATTTTTTTACTAAAATATGCATGTATACACATATAAACCTTCCTCTTGAATCACTATCTATAGATTAAAACTGCAATAAAATCAGCTGAGTAAATTATTTTAATGTTATATATTTTATCTTCTTTATCGTATATCTTTAGTATACAATAAAGTTACTACTTTATTATTCCTTACATACATCTTTCAAGGTACTCAATAGATTTCATTGCAGTTTTCATCATCACCATCATCATCATCACATGCCTATCGCAGACCACTGCTGGATATTGGCCTCTCCACTTAGTTCAATCTATGGCTTCTCACATCCAGCTCCTGTCAGCCGTCTTGCGCAAACCATGGCTTCACCTGGCCTGTGGACGTCCTACACTATGTTTGCCGAGAAGCGGTCTCCACTCAAGAATCGGTTCTTCGGCAACCGGTTCTCAGTTTGCAGTTTTCAGCAATAGATAATGTGATATAAGAGGAAAGTTTATAAGTATACACATACATATTTATAATAGTGTGTGAATCCAGGCAGACTTGCTATAGAGTTATAAGCTAAAAGTACAAGGATAGTTACCAGAAAATTCATAAAGTTGTCATCCTTAAAATGATGTTGACACACAACTCTGTTTTTCAACTGAGATACTTTTAAGTTCAGAAACTCTAATTTCTGTGCATTCGTAAGCCATTGGTGACATCGAACTTTATCAAATACAGGATAATGGAACATATGCGTAACACCATCTGACTTTAGAGAACAATTTTTGTATGTGCAGCGACATCCTCCCATTGTAAAACTCTAAAAGACAAATTTACAAACAACTACATACATAAACACAACGAAAAGAAAATATGAAGAATAGGGCATAGTACAACGTCGGTTATAGGCAACTTTCACGTATTATTTACCTATAAACCCGACTACGTTAAAGTCATCTAATAAAATAACAACGTATTTTGCCTAAGTAGGTCAATACTATTTTTCAACTTCAAATAAACACTTGCTATGAAATTGAGTAAACAAACTCGTAAAATCACTATAGTAAATTAATACACAGACATACAATTTTCCAAATCCAACCATAAACAAAATTTGACAGACTATAATCGGAGAGTATTGCCAAATGATGCATCAGAATATGTTTCAAAGAAACTAGAACAAAAATATTGTTTTTAACAAATCATTCAAACTCTGTAATCGTTATATTTTGTTTTTTAGAAATATTTTTACTTTATTAGATGAAATAAAAAATCTCATAAATCAAATTTAAAATCATGTAATCAATTGTGATCGTTAAATTGAAGCTACAGATAAAAATCATTGACCGACACAAACAGACGCCACAGATATAAAATTCACTTTGATAACACGTACTGTTTTATTAAATAGTTAAAAACACCTAAATCCACTGCGTGCCCGTGTCCAAAATGCGTAGAGCCTTATGAGAAGAATACTGGCAAAGAAACTCATAGCCAAACAAAGGAAATTTTATTCTATTGTAGTATTAAGAAATGACATGCCCCAGTATCTTGCTTACTAGTTGCTTGTTCTGATTGTCTTAAAGAAGGCGATGTACTCTTTTTTTTTTATTTTTGCCCATTGTACAATAAAAAAAATCAGCATATTCGGTTAAAGACATCTGCTTCAAAATTGAGTTGCAGGATTCCACCCGAGCAAATATGGTTTTACACATACATTGTAAGTTAAATAAAAGTTTGAATTCCTAAATCAAAACACTTTACAACTTTTTATGATTACTAAAGTGCCGAGAAGAAGCAAATTCAGTTTTCAGCTACCTTATTGATGTTATAAAAGTCACGAGTTGGTTTCTTTGTTTCGTTAAACGCGTTCATCTCAGGAATTGGGTACTGATCTAAGCTGAAGAAATCTTCCAGTGTTAGGATTAGGTTAGCCAAGATTAAGACCAGGGGTCCGGATGGCGTAAGAAAGCGGTTCCCGGATCTCTCCCGTTTCAGGCGCAGAGTGGCACACCGTGTGGTTTTAGTCGGTTCGATTCCGACACACCACCCCGCCGCAAACTCCGGTGGGGTGAAGGCCCGAGGCTTCCACACGTAAAAAAACCCCCAGATTATGGCTGCTCCGGATGGCGTAAGAAAGCGGTTCCCGGATCCCTCCTGTCTCAGGTGCAGAGTGGCACACCGTATGGTTTTAGTCAGTTTTTTCGATTCTGACACCGCCCCGCCGCAAACTGCGGTGGGGTGAAGGCCCGAGGGGGTATCCACACGTAAAAAAAAAGCCCAGATTAAGGCTATATGCCATAATATATATTATCAAGGTACAATCAAAAGTAAGCGGAGTACCAATAAAAATGATGCAAAAATGGGGTAAAACTGATTCCTTTTGAGAGCTTCTATTGCGTGCGCTGCGTAAGGAAGAGTCGTTTCCTCTTAAAATTTCTGCTATATAAAATTTCTGGAAATAAGTCCGCAACTGCAGATAGCATAAAGTAGCGTGTAGCGTGATGTTATAACAGCGTGAAAAAAATATAAAACAGACAACCTTTAAATTGTCTCTTTTATATATGTTTGTATGCGTGCGACTAGACGTATGCATATAGACTGAACGAAGCTCGCAGGGACCGAGACGAGCTGCACCGAAATCGGACGATTGCGTAAGCAGCTGTATTGTAAGATAACAAAAATATTTGAAACAATATTAACTTCTCATTCATTCAATAAAAGAAAAAAAATGTTTTCTTGTCGATCACCACGCTCAAAAAGTATAACTTGAATTAATATCAAAGAAAAAACTTGAATTGATATAAAAAAAAAATTGGATAAATATTATAATTGCAGGAAGTGATATAAAACGCTATGCAACAGCTTCACCGCGGCAGTTCATGAGTGCCACACATATTTTTTTTATTTTAAGATGTTTAATTTTCTTCTGTAATGCGTGGTTGGTTGTGGACTTGACATAGACCTTCGACTTCCCATATGTCGAACCGCGTCAGGGAGGCGTGAATGCTAGTCTGGCGTCCAGACACTTCCCTGATTGAGGTGCTGGGCTTACGGGTACCCCTAGATAAGACGGAGGTCCTATTATTCCATGGGCACCGTCGTGGGCCGCTCGCCGGTGCCTCCATCGAGGTCAACTCGGTCCTCGTACCGGCTTAGAATAAGGCGTGCCTCTGGCGGTTTCAAAGGGTATTAGCGGTCAAAGCTGTGCGTGTCCACCGAGGTAGCGTGCGCTTTGGCCGGAACACCCCTGTGGAATGTAGAGGCGGAAGTGATCGCTGAAGTTTATCGATGGGCGGCTACATTAAAAAAGGCCTTAAAGATAGATAATCTTTATTTTGTATAAACATGGTGTACATACATTGCATGTAAGATATTAATAACAGTTTCTTAGACTTCAAATAGCCCCTTAAAAAGAAATCTAAGGGTGTTAAATTATAAGATTTAGGGGGCCAATTCTGATCACCGACACTAGAGAGTGTATGACTGGGAAATGTCTCATGCAGTAATTGAATTGTTATCATTATTATATTATCAAACATATATCAATTTATCTAACTGAGGCAGAAAGAACTGTGTTATCACGTCGCGATATCGAGCACCAGTAACAGTCACTGCTTTACCATCATCATTTAAAAAAAAAGTATATATTCAATGAAGCCTCCAGACCAAAATCTGCATCAAATGTGATACATTGTAGATACATTTGTTATTCGACAATCACATGTGAGTTCTCTGGACGTGAAAATGTGCTTCATCGCTTAAGATGATTTTGCTCGAACTTCGATTTTCCAACTCGAACGACTTCTAACTTATTTGTAGGTAGCACATTCAAAAAATAGTATTTCATTAATATTAAAGGTTTGCATATGAGGTGTATTTAATTTAATCCTTATTAAGTTATTTTATACCTAAGAGTTTTTGAAGTCGATTTTTTTAAATGATTTTTTTTACTAATCCTAGTAACCTGTCTGCTGTCCTCTTGTTAATTTTTGAGGTTGCCCACACTTTACTGCACAAATGATGGCCTTATGCAAATTCAAATCTTGCGTCATTTATTATTCTTTGTAAACCTATTTGCGTATGTACTACTCGTGCGCGATAACTTGAGACCCGCGTGGAATTCGTCACCCCTCCCCTCATACCCGCGCACCTACCCTATGACGCCCGCAGTGTTCACACTGCGGGCGTCATAGGTGAGCACGAGTAGTATGTATCTATCTAATTTTATACATACTACTCGTGCGCGATAACTTGAGACCCGCGTGGAATTCGTCACCCCTCCCCTCATACCCGCGCACCTACCCTATGACGCCCGCAGTGTACAGGTGGCACCGCATTTTTTTGTCTAGTAGTCTCGTACTGGCTTACGTCACGTATCGACGCGCTCCCGAGTTCGTTAATTGTTGTTAGTTTTGTTGTAATAATCCGTGTTAAGTTTAGTTGTTATTGTTCCTGTTAAGTTTTTTTGCTGTTAAAGTTCCTGTTACATTTTTTTGACTTTTTTGTTGTTATAGTTATTCTCTTATTATTATAATGAGGGGTAAAGCTCTGCGCAGTGGAGAAAGAAATCTCGTGCTGAAGGTATTCGAGTTTTTCGAAAACGAAAAGCGAAACAAGCAGCTTTGTTTACCTGTTGATCAGGTAATCAAAAGAACCTGCATGGCAACGGGAGTTTCCAAGGCGACGTTGATGAGAATANTTGCAGTCTGACACCAGCTCAGACAGCGAAAGTGAGAGCGAATCTCAACAACTACCAGGGGGAATAGATATACTTAGTAGTGATGACGATTAAATTATTTTTTAATTAATTTGATTCATTAAATACTTACACATAAACATATTTTTTTATTTAATATAATACGTATCGGCTGTAATTTTTAGTGATACATAATAAAGTATCATAATATTGTAATTCATTTTACGATAGAATTTTATGTAAACGTCGTAGATCCCGCCGCGGGAAGCTATTTAGTTCTATTTTTTGTTCGAACTGTACATGTCAGTGACGTCACCGCACTCAGGTCTCAACTTATCGCGCACGGGTAGTATATGTATATGTGTTTAGTTGTATGTATAGTATGTATGGCTTATATAAGCTGTATTATAGGCTTATTATTATTCTGTTTATTTTAATACAATTTTATGCCAAAATGCACAATGGCTGATTGGTAGAGAATGCCTTAGGCATTAAGTCTGCTCATGCACCAAAAGTGCGTAATGTATGAAATAAGTAAATATTATGCTATCGCGGATTTTTTTTTACTTTTAATGGGAACTATTCTATTATACAATATTTTAGTAAAACTTTAACCGTTGACGCAGCGCACGCAATATATAATTTTTCCCTTTATGGAGGAACGGGGGGCATATGTCCCTCCAACAAAGACGGAGGATCCTCCGTCCAGGCGAGGTGATCATGCCTGGCGGGCCACTGCCCAACGGTTGACGATGGGAAGTTGTATATATGTTAATCGGCGCGAGAACTTCTATTGCGCGATGCAGTATTAGTAGTAGTAGTCTTAGTTTCCTTAGTTACTCAGTAGCTCTTTTTTGCGTGAAAGTCGCTACATCTTTTTTTGAAACATTTTCTGTTGATACTCCGCTCCTTTTGTTCGTAGCGTGACGATAATACAGCCTAGGCTATCTAACACTGGAAGAGCTTTTCATATCTGACGAATATATCCTTCAGCTTCAGGTATAATATTGGTATAGATCATTTTGAGGTACAGTGTAATAAATGTTAGAGTGATATCAGTGATTAACATAGTGACCTCGGCAACAATTAAGGACTAATATTGTTAGTGATATTGTGATTTTAAGAGTGTTGTTAATAAAGTATCTTTTATACGTCAAAAGGTTTATTTCTGAAATCCATCGAACCCAAACACGTAACAATATGTACAGGAAAAAAACGGGTTGCATTCCGGGAGTGCCGGCAGAAGTGAAAACATGAATATTAACGGTGTGCATTTTTGATATTTTGGAATGTTTAGGGAATAATTTTGCACTAATGGCTTTGCGCTATCGTACACAAACATGAACACTTATGGAACATTTATGGTCTACTCTCCCTCCGTCTTACGAATTTACGATCAGATCACGTGTCTTGATGCGAGTTTACCTTTTTTTACGTATCACAAAAAAGTGCACAACGCTGCTAAAGAAGTTATTACTTGAAAAACCCTTGTTATTACTAAGTAGTTGTAAACAACTACTTAGTAATAAGAAGAACTCTGAAAAATAATAATTTAGTCAGAAGAACAAGTTAATTAGGTACGTTACTAATTACGATTAACTTTTTTGTTACAGATACGTCATAACCGAATGTCTTTGGCCCCTAGTTCAAAAAAACGATTCCATTAACGAAAATGTACACATATAAACGACAGTCTAATAATTAACTTAAGTGCTTTGGAACAATTGAATATTCTGTAATTAAATATTCATCTAACAATCACTTTTACGTAGAAGGTGTTATTGTGCATATGTTGTCATATACTGGTATTTAGTTAATATAAGTTTTGCCTACGACTCTGCTTTTATTTCAAATAATATATAGAGTGTCTGATTTACTGACGAGTTGAATGTGGATCTCAGTTATTATTATTCACTATGTATTTAAAGGAGTTGCCAAGGGCAAATTCAAATAACAGCAATTTAATAGATATTAACAGTGGTTGATGACGAATGAAAATCTGTCTGAAATCGTATCCACCGATTTTAAAACGACGACAAACCACTATACTTGATATATTAATTTCTACCTTACCTTACAGAAATAAATCATTTCCATTTATGACTGTAATTATCTTTTGATATAGCAACACCTTCTTAACACAGACGGGTGTTAGTAAGGAACCAATGTACCTATCGGTCGTACTTAGTGATCTACTACTATTTATTACCCACCTTCATTGTGTATTCATGCGGTCGCCGCCAATGAGTAGATTATGTTTCGATAACGATCCATGAATTTAATTTATGGACTATAAAAGGTACAACTACTTGCTGTGAACCACAATACTTCTGTTTTACCTAGACGAGGTGGCGAACAAAGTGTTAGTGAAAATTTAAATTGTACCTAATCGTACAAATTGATGAAAATTAGTGACGTTACAATGGAAGACATAGATATGAAAACGTTTAACACCATGTTGCCTTTAATTTGGATATTAAAAATATTTTATTTAAATTGCAATATAGACGAGAAAACCTGTAATTCTATTTTTACACCCATCAGGAGCATAATAACTGCTCTTATATTAGCAGGTTTTAATTTGACTTGCTTATATTACAAAATAAGATATTTCTACCCTTCTATTGACCCCTCTATAAAAATAACTGATATGATACAAATAACTTACAATTTCGGGCAATATATAATTGATTTATATTTTGTTTACAAGTACGGAAGACACATTTGTTTGCAATATTTTGAGCAATATAAGTGTATTGATAATATTCTAAACGTGACCTATTTCTCCGTTATGAAATTAAAACTCCTCAAGAGAATGGCAATTTTATTGACAATTTGGGCAACCAGCTCTGTATTTGATTTCTTGGCTTGGTACATTTCTTTTGGTGTTAATACTACACTTTACAGGTCAATAGCGTATGTGTTCATGCTTATTAAAATGTTAACAACACTGGATTTAATAGCTCACATGATACAGATTGAAGTTAGATTAAAAATTATTTTTGAAGTGATGTTGGAGTGCTATTCGTCGATAAACTATAGTCCAAGTTTTAAGGCAGTGGAATGCGTAGGCAACAAGAGGTGGTTTTATATGAAAGATGAGATAAGTACTCCTATTCTTCGTGTCAATCCAAATTATACTGCAACGGTTAAGTCACTTACGCACTGTTATCTATTGCTAACTGAACAAGTTACATTCATAAATAAAGTTTATGGATTTAGGGTGAGTTTATTGTCATCTTCTTTTTGAAAGCCGGAGCAGGGTCACTGTGGCTAAAATTCTTCTTACGTCACGATATCGTGACGTCTACGCTCGTTGGACAAACGCTAGAAGAAGCAGAAGCCCTTTACAAAACAGTCGCGTGAAGAAAAATTGTAGACATGATGTACTTGTAGCTTACCAAAAGAGCAGAGTGGGCTATACGACTAACTATTTAAATTATAATAATGGGTCTTTATTTATTGGCAATTTGGCAATTTTGTTGACCTTTTATTCTCGCCCGTAGAAAACCTACAAGCCCAATTCGCGATACACACTATCAAACTATATATTATATTAGGCACGATGACGTTAATTTGAACACCAATTAGAGCGAGTTGCGTCACGTATCCGTTATTTTGTTTGGTTACAATTGACGATTACTTTACTGTTTTTAAATGCTATAATTGACATTGGTTGACAAAGGATGACGTCACGTCTGCGAGGTGACGTCGCAAACAGACGCCATGACACCACCGAGTGTTATGGCGTGAATTTTTAAACTAATATTTCTATCGGTTTTTTCCTACTAAAACTTATTTTTTGTAGAAATATGATTATTTTTGACAATAGGAGATATTTTCGAACATCATAAAACAGTTTTTCAAAATTGGTCATTATGTCTATTACCTAATATGTGTACGTAATATCTTCCGTCTCAAGTAGTATTTGTAGGATATTTGATCGAAGATGTAAAGCCTATATTTTATTTGTCCACGTATTTTCATTTGTCAAATGACAGTGACCATTTATTTACTTTCCAGATGTTACTGACTAGCATAACCCTACTCGCAGACATGGTAAAATCTTTAAATTTGGCGATAAGGATCATATTGGGATCTCAGGTAGTAATAATTTTGCTTGCCTTTTTTTACCCAAATCGTTTCATTTCCATCTGATAGAATATTACTGGCGAAAGAAGAGTATCCATAATTGTTTTTTTCACCATGAATAAGTATTATCATATCATTATCAACAACCCATAATGTCCCACTACTGGGCTCGGGTCTCCTCTCAGAAGAGAGTTAAGGCCATACGTCCCCAGGTTGGCCAAGTGCAGGTTGGGGACTGGCAAGACAACGTTGTGGCTACGTAATCTTACCGTTGGATGTTTTTAAGCCGCCCGAAGGCCTCCAACTAAGCTTCACGACTGTTATCCTATGATAACAACCGGGACCGACTGCTTAACGTGACCTCCGAATCACGGAGACGCTCATGGTAACATGCCACCAGCGGTCACCCATCCAGGTACTGACCGCGCCGTCGTTGCTTGCCCTCGCTGATTGTTTCCATCCATGAATAAGGAATAAGGCTAAATTTTGACCCTCGTTTCCACGAATAGACCTATGTCCAGCAGTGGGCTATTTAATGCTGACGAAACATATCTTTCATTTATTTCAAATAACAACATAAGTATAAAAAAATTAAACAACTAAAGATACAAAAATTAAGTGGTAGAATTTTAGCACAGCCATAGAATAATACCCCTACATGGAAACCTCTCTGCTGAATTTTTTAAATAAAAAAAACAATTATTTTGGCTTATCAAAGTACAATTAAGTTAAAACAGTAATATTTATCACCCCACTTAGGTAGCGAATACAAATATTTGATTAATAAGCAACTAATAACACTCGAATTAATATAAAAAAGCAATCACTGCAGAATCAACAAATTAAATCCACTATTTGTTCCCTAACATTGTTATTTTTTTTTGTCGTGAATAGTGGACAATTATGAGTAATAATGGATACTTCCCGATAATATCAAGCTTTATCCGCCTTTTAACATGTGCATCTGTATTCGTGACTCTGATAGAACAGAGTGAAAGGACAACTAGTCAACGAAAGGGGATTATCAACATCATTGACCACTTGCTAATCAATAAAAACCCCGGTAAGTAATTAGCTTTGTATAGTAAATATTACTTACATATCGCGGTCTCGTTCTTGAATTCAATTCCCAGTTCGGACCAAATGTTTGCATTTTCTGGAAATATTTGTTTCGGGCTTTGGGTGTTTTCTGTCTATAGTATTTATGTTTTAAAAAAGTATAGTATTCCATCAGTCAATCTGTACTTTAACTCTAATAATTCATAGTAAAAGCTCACCTTCGCTTGAAACTAAACGGCGCATGGCGTTGTATTGTATGTCAGATGTTCCTACGTAAATATTTTAAATCTTAAGTAGATACGTACATTTCTAAGTTCTTTTTTTGCAATAAATTAGCTTTCACAGTAAATTAAGTTAGTTTGCCTATAGAATTACAAAAAAAACCTTAAATAACCTTAAATTATTGTATTTTGCAGACGAAGATCTACGAGCCGCAGTTGCAAAATTTCGCGGATTAATGTAACACCGGCCTATAACTTTCAACATGGCTGATTTTGTCACTCTGAATTATGGTTTTCTTGGGTCCCTTACTTCTGTAGTCGTTACATACACGATTATATTATTGCAAAATGTGAAATGAACTCAATAATCATTACAGGAATGACGTTATAGACTCCGTAGACAAAGAAAACAATAATAATTCAGTTTAATATCACATTTTACTTTTAATTTTAAAAAATTAAAGAAGTATCAGCTATAGCTGTCAATTAATTGCACGCAAAACACATTTACACATGCAAGCATAATTACATAATTGCATCGGAACAAGAAATTAGGTATTTCATCGAAAGTGAAAACTGTTCGAGTTCCACACTCAGATTATAAAAATCATTCGTGGCGTGAATAGAATATGGCGGTTTGATAAAGACTGCTGTGTTATCGTATTCGCTTTTTAATCCATATTTGCTTTGGTAGCTTCAATTTTGTGTTCTGTACGTTCCATCTGGCATTCTTTTTGAACTGAAGTACCAACTACTGGCGCCTCCAGAACAAAAATGTGATGTTTTAAATTTTAATATAAAATGCAAACGCGTGGCTATTAAAAACGAATTAGCTACTGGTGAACTGATTCAATTAAGTACATTACAAGATAGATGTGTCGTCAACATAATTATAAAAAAATAATAATCACTCACGTAATGATAATCATTGTTAGCTCCGGCTGACCGGTATTGTTAATACCGGTCAGCCGGATTTTCTTTAAACGTTATAATATTTTCAATATAATATTAAGTTTAAGACGAATAATTATATTAGTTTATCGTAATTTTTACCGATATTTTTGTACAATGATAAGATCAAAGTTATTAAGCAGTCGTTAAAGAGCATAATTTACTGATTGATAAATGTAACTGCGATTGAACTATAATTGATCTTCAGCGAACAGCGCCTCCCAATCGTTGCACGAATTTGTAATCGTCGCGTCGGTGTGTAATAAATAATAACTAATGAAATCTATGAACATAAATAACTCTTGCCGAATGTAACAAATACACTGAATAAACAATAGGCTGTCTGAGTATTTGTAATTATTTTATCTTATTTAACGAACATCTTATTACGTATACAGTCAGACAAGCCACAAATCTGTCAAATTTCCTTAATAAATAGACTATTAAATATTTACTGCAAGCTGTACTTTTTAATTTTGAGTGACCTCATATACTATGGAGTAGTTTATTTACTTCTTATTCTCTGCGAGAACGACGAGACTTCTAATTCATAAAATGTCATCGCCAATAAAATTAAGTTCAAAGACGAGTCCTTTTTTGGTTAGAATAGTTGTCATTATTTAATTATATTTTTTTATTAATGTTTTGTACTCGTGCAATCATGATACGGTAAAATTCAAGGCTAGCAACTCTGTGAGTAGTTAATTAGTGTTCTGTGATAGCAACCCTATATGCATAACAATTTCATTCTCAGCGAAGAGTGTGTACAGAGCGCACGCGTATTTTTGTTGAAGAAATAATTTTAACCCTGAAATTTAGTTATTTACAAGTTGGGGAATCTAATTTAAATAGCTTTGGCTGATATTATAAAGGCAAACAAAAATACTCCAACTCCAAGAACTCTAACTCCAAGAACTCCAACTCCAAGAACTCCAACTCCAAGAACTCCAACTCCAAGAACTCCAACTCCAAGAACTCCAACTCCAAGAACTCCAACTCCAAGAACTCCAACTCCAAGAACTCCAACTCCAAGAACTCCAACTCCAAGAACTCCAACTCCAAGAAAATCAACTCCAAGAACTCCAACTCCAAGAACTCCAACTCCAAGAACTCCAACTCCAAGAACTCCAGGTGTTGGGCGAAAATTTAATACAAACAGAAAAGCTGAAGGTGCTGAAAGAAAGATACAGAGAAGCGGTGGTGGTGGTGGTGGTGTTGGAGTTGCTCAAACCACTGGACCTACCAAACTTCTAGTGTCAAATCTGAGCTTTACAGTATCAGACTCCGATATAAAAGAACTGTTTGCAGAATTTGGTGTTCTGAAAAGTGCAGCTGTACATTACGATAAATCAGGAAAATCTTTAGTTAAGCTTTGACTCGGTATAAAATTAAGAGTTAATTGCCAATGATTTTTGTTTCCTGTTAACTCTAACTTGTTAATTACGTGGAATCTTTAGTACTTATTAGTTTTTTTAACTAGAAGAATACATTTCTACTTCTATTAAGATTAATTGATGACTTAACTGTTTAATTCTTTAGTTTGCTCAGTGTGAATTGAATATTCTGAAATAATTAATTTTTGATTAATTGAAAACTATTATTATATTTGATGAAGTTAACAAATAAATTTTATACAAATTTTAATTTTAGGTACTGCTAGTGTTGTTTTCCAACGGAGAACTGATGCATTGCGGGCCATGAAACAATATAATGGTGTTCCACTCGATGGTAGAGCAATGAACATAGAGCTGGCTACATCCGAAATTAAAACACTCATTAATATGGACAGAGTACGTCTGGGTGGTGGAGACTGTGGTGATAGCGGCAATGACCCTGCTAGGAGAAGTCGAGGAAGAGGGTATCCTGGACGTGACAATTCTCGCCATGGTGCAAGAAGAGGCGCAGGCCGCGGTAAACGGCCTGCGCTCACTGCAGAACAATTGGATGCCGAACTATATGCCCATGTGAAAGAAAAAAAGTGAATAAGGAAAACACAGTGCTATATACACTACTTAGAAAAGTGTAGATAATAATTAAGAGGAGACTATTTTTGTACTTTGATTGAAATAAACTTGCTTTTGATATTTTTAAGCTTTTTATTTAAAGTACCGTTGTAACCTGTATTTTCAAGTATTTTTTTTAAATTATAAATGAAATACAAAAGTACTCGGAGACAAAAAAATACTATCAAGTAGTTTCAGTATTAGTCAAAAAAAGGTAGTAGAGCATGTAGTGTTTGAAATAATAGGGACGATATAGCAGATCTTTTCTGAAAGATCATAACTTCAAGATACCTAAATTAAACTACGAAATGGAAAAAATTAGGAAATCGTGCTTCAATGTCTTGAAAAATTGAAGAAAATTTAATTGATAGTCTTACTTTACGGTACTTCAACATTGTTTCCAAAAAAACTCAATCCATATTGATGTAGCTAAGATAACATGTAAACATAACTTTCTAATTATAGAATTAAGGTATATA
Organism: Hyphantria cunea; assembly: GCA_003709505.1. NCBI lineage: Eukaryota > Metazoa > Arthropoda > Insecta > Lepidoptera > Erebidae > Hyphantria > Hyphantria cunea. The sequence goes on from PKRV01000774.1 coordinate 236,265, forward strand.
TATTAAATTTAAATTCTAAAAGTAGGATAAGTAGTAAAGTAGTATAAGTAATCTATTTGAAATAACATAGTTAATAGAATAGAATACACTTCATTGTACAACAGATATAACAGTGTACATAAATATATAGTTTACATAATACATCAATTGAATTAATAACTGCACGGTTGGCCTAGTGGTTTTAGTTGTTCCGGATGGCGTAAGAAATCGGTTCCCGGATCTCTCCCGTCTCAGGCGCAGAGTGGCACACCGTGAGGTTTTAGTCGGTTCGATTCCGACACACCGCCCCGCCGCAAACCCCGGTGGGGTGAAGGCCCGAGGGGGATTCTAAACGTAAAAAAAAAAAGAAAAGTGGTTTCAGTTGTCGCCACGCCGCTTCCTACTGTGCCAAGTGTTATGGGTTCAAATCCTACATGGGACAACACTTTGTGTGTTCCATAAATAGTTGTTCTAAGTCTAGGTGTACTTTGTGTCCGTTTCATGTATGGTTGTAGAGATCCCCGTGACACAGGGATAGGGATAGGGGTATATTCCGAATGCGGGAGTAGCCTTAAAAATAAAAACCGTATACAAATGGCGGCCTTTTCGCTAAAAAGCAATTCCTTTTAGGCAACCTTGGGATGGAAAAAGTGAATGATAAGATAAAAATCACATATCAAAATACATGCTAATACAAATAAATAAAACAGAGACATATACATAAATTAAATATTTACATTTCCATTGAAAAAGAAAATAAAAATAAATAAACAACATAACTGGTAATAGTAAAATATGTTTAGGCACATAACAGACTATGATGACAGATAATGATCTTTGACCATTTTTTTAAATACCGGCAAAGATTTTGGCACGCCGTACAGGCATCGACAAAGCATTCCACAATCGGACAGGCTGTACCATAAAGGACTTATCGTAGAATGTAGAACCTTCTAAAGTAAGTTGGTACTACTAGTTCCAGAGATTCAGATGACCTCAGGGATGAATCAGTCGCTGAGGAAAACAAAGCGTTCCTTTAAGTAAGGTGGAGTAAATGGATGAAATAGAACACCATAAAGTATGGAAAGAATATGAGCATTCCGTCGAAGGCGAATCGGGAGCCACTTAAGCTGATTCCGAAATTCAGGAACATGATCTTATTTGCGTAATCCAAATATAAATCTTATGCAAAAATTTTGAAATCGCTCTAGTTTGTCAAGTTTCTCCTCTGTGATGTCGAGATAACTGACATCAGCAAAGTCGAGTATAGGAAGAAGGAGGGATTGCGCAATTTTAGTAGCCGTTGGGAGGTAATTGCGTAGTCTTCGTAAGGATCCCGCCGATGCAAACAATTTTCGACTAACTTCTCGCAATTCAGGGCCCCAAGTTAAAGTGTTATCAATGTATATTCCTAAATTTTTAAAAGACGTACTTATTGATAATGTGGTTCCGTTAAATGTAATGTTAGGTAATTGGGTCCAGTCTATTCTCGATACCATCCTGACACTGCCTACCACAATAAATAGATTACTTTTTTTTTTTTTTGGCAGACGATTTACACCAAGAAGATAAAGATTCCTCAAGGCGCACACGCTGCCTTCGCCCAAACAGGTAACTTTGAAACCAATCAATTACTGTCGGAGATATGTTAATAGAGCGCAATATGCCCAGCAGTATGTGGAAGTCTACACTAGTAAAAGCATTACTAAAGTCCAGTAAAGAAAGAACTGTAAGATTTCCATTCTCCATACATGATGTCAGCCGTAACGGTGATCAACGCACTTACTGTACTATGACCCGCTCGAAAAACTGATTGGAAGGGATTTAAGAGTTGGTTTCTATTAAGGAATGAATTTAATTGGATATGCACAAGGCGTTCTAGAACTTTTGAAAGGAAAGGCAATAGAGATTTCGTTCGGATCTCTTTAGAAGCAGACGTATCGATAATTACAGTTTGAAATATTTTAATAACCGCTAAACTATAATCCACTCAAATTTAATAGACATAAAGTTTCACTTGTGTTAACAAACGTGTGACAGTTAAACCGTTTTAACTCGGTTACATGTCTGTCTTAAAGTGAGCCTATCCCTTTCCCACCGTCGGATAAACGGAACAGGTTGCTGATTGCCATCCTGCTCTGCATTTCGATGAGACAACGAGACGCGACAACCGGCTGACCTACGCACTACGTAATCTAAAAAGTAAGGGCATATTTACACTCATCTAATTCGTGATCGTTGAGTTAACTTATTTATAATGACCTCACGAACAACGCCAAAATCTCAAATGTGTGGAGGGTCTCAACCAGACCTATCTAAATTAAACATTCTGGAATCAAATATAAGACAAATTACCCAACGAAAAATAAAATTTCCCGAAAATTTAAACTTGAGTGAAGTATTGAGTAATTTCCGTAATGAAATGATGGCTGCCTTCTACAGTAGTATGGAGCTACAGACTGCAATATTGAATAAAATATCAAACGATTAGAGATGAAATTGAAGGATATAAATCTTTTATTGGAACAAAACAAGATAAAATCTGCTATTGTTCCACTAAAAACTACCAATGCCGTTATAAATACTGCTTATATATGCGTTATAAAGCTGCAAAAATTACTGCAACTGCGCAAATTACGTCATGTTATGAAAACCCAGTGTATGAGCTAGGATATAGTCACTGAATCGCAGGAAAGGCAACAGCGAAATAAGAATAAAATAGTTGTATGTATACCAAAATCCAAAGTTGTTGACAGGGCTGAACGGCATGAGTCTGAATTAAATGAAGTAACCAAAATTATGAAGAATGTATATCCCGAATGTCTAAATCCCATCAAGATTCGTCGTCTTGGCAATTACAAATTGGAAAGATCTCGTCCCATTAAGGTGTAACTTACAAATCAAGAAATTGTTAATAATATTCTTCGAGCCAAGAATCGCACTAAGCCCGATTGTATTGAAAAATATTCCGACCAAACCCCACATCAACAAAATCAAATGAAAAAATTAGTGGAGGAATTTAAGCAGAGAACAGAAAAGGGTTTCCTAAAATCATCAAGCAACACTTAAAAAACTCAGCAGAAACTCAACAACTCCAAACCAAATAGAAAGTACCTGCTCAAGAAAAAATAACGCACAAAATCGCTAGTAACTATAATTATCTAAATCACTATCATAAACTGGACTCCAACAAAACATCATTAAACTTTTTATATGCCAATATTCGTAGCTTAGTAAAGCCCGGAAAGTTGGACGAACTAAAGTGCATACTGGATGTAATGAAAAATGTACATGTAGTCATATTTTTTTTTTTTTATATTTAAGCTGCCAAAATGACTCTGCCTTGCCTGATGGAAAGCGTGAGCAGAATCCAAAAGTGGTGGTCACCATCCTCAATGCGACAAAGAACAATGCAGCATGGTGACCCACACTATGGCGGCCTGGGGGGAAAGGGGTTGTTGAGGGGGATAGGGGGCGNGGATGTAATGAAAAATGTACATGTAGTCATATTTTTTTTTTTTTATATTTAAGCTGCCAAAATGACTCTGCCTTGCCTGATGGAAAGCGTGAGCAGAATCCAAAAGTGGTGGTCACCATCCTCAATGCGACAAAGAACAATGCAGCATGGTGACCCACACTATGGCGGCCTGGGGGGAAAGGGGTTGTTGAGGGGGATAGGGGGCGTTGGATTGGGGTATGGGCCTCCGGTATCCTCACTCACTCGATGAAACACAGCGTAAGCGCTGTTTCACACCGGTTTTCTGTGAGGCCGTAGTATCATCCCGGTCGAGCCGGTCCATTCATGCCGAAGTATGGCTCTCCCACGGTAAGACATTGTCCGAGACCTGGATTAAAAGCGAAGAAGAAGGAAGATACCTACAATTTCCTGGTTATGAACATTACTTTAATTTTTATTTATTTATTTCACAAAAATAATAAACATGAATATGTAAGCGATAAACGTGAGAATGATAACCACTTTCTATGGATCCATTTTAATAAATTTTTAGCCTAGATATTGGTGCCATATATAAACCTGAGAGAACAAAAAATAATAAGTTCCTTGATACATTTTCTACAGAACTCAAAAAACGGAAAAGAGCAATTGTATTTGGTGATTTTAACTAGAATCTTTTAAATGCAAAACAAGTTACAGTATACACAGACACTATCTGAATAAGGATATACAATATTAAACAAAATAGATGCCAAGTACTGTACTCGGAAAACATCAACGACATCAACAATATCAGATCATGTAATCACTAACCTGAATGAGTTTAAATACAATCTAACTATTATAAAAACATCCATGTCGGATCATAACTAGATGCTTCTTTCCCTGAAGCAACACAAGCCTGAACCACCAAAGAAGGTCATATACAAAGCTATATTCTACCCTCAGCTCTATAAAACTATGGAAGAGGTTAATTACATTGATATTAATGTCAGCAATCAATAAAAACAAAGAAACTAAAACTAAAATACTCAAACTACCAAGATCTGACTGGATAAATAAAGATATAATCAACCATATACATAAAAGAAATGATTTATATAAAAAATGCAAGAAAAATCCAGATGACATAGGTCTAGACAAGCATTTAAGTACGAAAGAAACCGAGTTTTCGAACTAATTCAAGCCACAAAAGCAGATAATTATCAGAAATCATTTGGAGATTGCGAGGGTAAGCCTTTGAAGATGTGGCAATTGATTAATAACTTATCGAATAATAAATTGCGAAAAACTTGTGCTCATTCTAAACTAAACACTCCGAAAGGTATTTTGACTTATAAAAAAGGTAGTTGTGAATATTTTAATGGTTACTTTTCTGGTATAGGTTCTATTTTGTCAAATCAAATACCCACTAGAAATCACAATATTAATATTAACACTTTTTCTGTCAACAAAACATCCAAGCACAACACTTTGACACATCTATCTCCGGCTACAGAGGCTGAAAAGATAAAATTATTCTTAATATAAAGATTAACACTAGCACAGGGAAGGATGGCACCAGTGCAAAAATTCTAAAATTAATAAGAGCTGATATACGGCCTACACTAACTAAATGCATTAACAAATGTTTAAGCGACGGGTACTTCCCAAATACGTTGAAACATGCTAAAGTAACACCGATCTATAAAACGGACGACAAACAATATTCAGGAAATTATAGGCCTATATCCGTTTTACCTGTTTTGTCTAAGTTTTTGAAAGAATATTACACACCAGGCTTAGTGAACACCTTGACTCTATTAATTTTTATATAAAAGACAATACGGATTCAGAGCAAAATCAAATTCACTTTCGGCATGTACTTATTTGATTACTAAGATTAGGACTTATATTGATCATAAACACATTGTCCTAGGAATTTTTATAGGCCTAAAAAAAGCTTTCGACACCGTAAGTCATAGCTTGCTATTGGTAAAATTATCATCGACCGGTGTTGACGGCAATGCATTCAAAATGTTCCAATCATACCTGGAAAACAGATATCAAGTCATAAAAATCGACGATACCATAAGTACACCGAAAATAGTTAGTTACTGGGTGCCCCGAGGTTCAATTTTTTCAATTTCAATGGGCCACCCATTGTTATTGATCTAATTTGTATAAATAACATGCATGAACTGGGACTGAAAGGACATATCACTTTATATGCCGATGACACTTGTCTTTTTTATTTTGGACATACTATAGAAACAATAATATAAGAAGCACAAGAAGACCGTTGTACTTTTGGAAAAATAATATGTTTTGGAAAAACAAATTTGGAAATATATTAGGAAGGCTTTAGGGTTGTTCTTTTTGGGTAGTGGGATAATAAGTGCTTCTTTCCAAATCTCCGGAAAAGTGCTGGAAAAAAGGGAGTGATTTAGAATACAGCAAAGTGCAGGTAACAATTCATCAAGAAATGGCTGGATCATTTTACGGCTTATACAATCACTTCCAACAGCGTTAGAAGATATGGACATAATACATTTCTCAACATCACTAGCAATCAATCGATTCAAACAGAAAATTGAGGTGCTGGAAGCCTAGAAAGATATTGTAAGGTATATGCCTTACTGGTCTGGTTAAATTTGGACGAAGAATATAATAGAAGTGTTAATGTATATTTTCTTGATCTATGTCATATCAATCTTCGATAGATATATTTATGTAATTAAATAGTTATTTTCAAATCACAGATTGAATGGAGAATTGCACATTAATAAAGGGAATTAAGTGCTGGTTTTGCTCTTTAAGATAATTTAAGAGAGAGAGAGATATATATATATAT